>OZ012705.1:52471369-52526369 GCA_963942595.1 Cylloceria caligata
GTAGTTTATCATCTATCATTACACCTAAGTATTTCATTACCTCCACTCACTCTAACTCGGTTCCATCCCTGCATTTCAGTACAGTTTTCCCCCTCAATTATTTTCCTACACTCCTCACAATCATAAATTCGGTTTGTTCCGCATTCATTTTCAGTTTGCTCCTATTCATCCATCCTTCCACTATGTTTAATGCCTCATTCATCTTTCTTTCTACCTCCGCACTACTGTCTCCAGTAACATATATGGTACACTTCACTGTCCCCGATTTCAGTAGTCACCATCGTATCCGATAGCGCTATAATTGCAGGTTTCCTTAGGTCCACCACCTGGTATCGTATCTCATCATTATGTACTAAAAAACTTTGCGCATTGTGTACCATATCGTCTCTTCCTTCTGTGCTACTCTATCCATCCCGTTCTCCTTTTTTCCTCTTGCAACACTCTTTCGTATGTTGGACATTCCCGATCGAGTGCACTATGTTCTACATTTATCTTCAGACTATATGTTTGATTTTTAAACGTACAGTTTACTACTTACTCTTATTTATTATACGTTTTATTGCGTTGAGTTTGTCTAAACATTTGTAGCAGATTTCTTCTTTGGTACAATTCTTTACTACATGATAATAGCTCCAGCATTTGAAGCATCGCTGAACGTTGACGTGAATGAAAACCGGACATTTTCTCCATCCCACTCTGAGCTTACCTTTTCTCAGTAGCTCCTCGTGAGTAACTTCATCAACTTCTAGTATTATTGATCCATCGTCGCACAGTGGGGCCGATTCCCGAAAAGCTGGTCAAAAGTCGAAAAATGAAGTTTCATTTTATAGGATTTAGAGTACATAGGTGGATAGAGTAATGTTTAAATAATATAATGGAACATTTTATAAGGGCTAGTGAAGTATACCTGGCAAGTATAAGCCAGTACAAAAGAGACCTTCGCGCAAGTAATAGCTCGATCGTTTGAGCTCATATTCAAGCGTCATATTAAAAAATTCGTAGAAAATCGTAAAATTGGTGTTTCTTAATTCTGCAAAATGGAGGTTTCAGGTTGAAGAAAGTAGTTTATTATCATATGCGTCGAAAATTATAACAGATACATATGAATTAATAGCTAAACAATGTCTAAAGTAGAAAAAAATGAAAAATTATGTGCAATCATTTTAGAAACACAGGGAAAAAGTTCAAAGTTCCGCAGTGTTCCGCAACGAAACAAGTTTTAAATTAAAGTTTGTACTGTTATGTAACAAAATTAGTAAAAATCAGCTGCAGCTAGCTGCAACTTTGTTTTTAGTGCACATTTGAATTTAAAAAATTACAAATTCACATTAACAACTTGTTGCACGTTTTTTTCAAATGAATATAATTTTGTGAAACTTGTCACTCGTGGGTTTTTGGGGTCGCTGAATACGAATCCGGTGTCAAAAAAACTAAATTCAAAATGGCGGATCCAATATGGCGGACGCAATTTTTGAAATCAATTGGATTTGCTTGAAACTTGTTACTCGGAGGTTTTTGGGGTCGCTGAATACGAATCAGGTGTCAAAAAACCAAACTTCAAAATGGCGGATCCAATATGGCGGGCGCAATTTTCGAAATCGGTCGGATTCGCTTAAAACTTGTTACTTGGAGGTTTTTGGGGTCGCTGAATACGAATCCGGTGCCAAAAAAACAAAATTCAAAATGGCGGATCCAATACGGCGAACATAATTTTCGAAATAAAACCACCATTTTTAATTTTGTTTTCTCCTGGCTATGCAACGTGAATAGTTCCGTAGCGTAGTGGCTTACACGCTGGACTCGTACATTATTGTTCTCGGTTCAAATCTCGTGTAGGTGATTTTTTTTTATTTTGCATAATAATTATTTAATAAAATTGTAGTTAAATTAATTCAGCAATTTTCATAATTTTAATAATTATTTTAATGTTATAAATAACTTTTTTCGTTTTAGAGTATATATTGTTGGATTCTAACATTTATAGAGGATAACGGAACATTTGAAAAGAGTCGACTGTATACATAGACCTACCTGCAATATATAGGTCTACCTATACATAGTGGAACAGATAGACTTTTTGCGAGGGTAATGGAATATTTGAAAAGGGTCGATCACGTCACAAAGGGTCGATAGGCCTAACTGTGGGCCTGTGGCAGTTACGAGCAGAGTTGCCTGATACGTATCTTTCTCGCGCATGCCCATTCCGTTTGGCTCTTAAAAAATGTTTACTTAAACTAAAATAATTATAAATTAACTGTTTAAACATGTTAATTTTATTTCACAAAATCTATTTTGTTTCAGAAAATGATTTTAAGATTTAAGAATAAATCCAATCAACTACTTACCCAATATCCTTCGTTAAAGGCGTTTTCCTTTAATAACACCACACAGCTGTTCTTAGGCAAAATGCTACCAAATTCACGTCAGACCACCAGACCACTGACACTTCTGTAAACAAACGGTAGCCATTCTTACCCACAATGCACTGCACATTTAGTGCTTCTAACCATGGCCAAAGAGACCAGCACCAGTCAAAATATTCTTTGTTCTAGAAGCTATTGTCAGTTGGGACCTTGTTAATAGCTGTTAAATGTCAAAATGGTCAACTACTAGTGCACGGTCAACTACTGATGCCTTTACCTTATGTGCTTCAAAGAAAAAATTACTTGCATGTAACTGAAGTACATTCACTTCAATAAAAAAAGGAAATGTAACTTGTAAATAGTATAAAATAAGTCTTTCAAAAGTGATTTTAATCAATACAATTATAGATGTAAAAGTAGATGTTTTATTACTTTTTATCAAATATATAATTTACTTACAGATTTATAAAAAGTTAATAAATTTTTATAATCGCTATTTTGGATCTGCCATTTTGAGTTTTGTCTTTTTCACATCGGATTCATGTTCAGCGACCTCAAAAACCCCCGAGTAACAAGTTTCAAGCAAATCCGATTGATTTCGAAAATTGCGTCCGCCATATTGGATCCACCATTTTGAATTTTGTTTGTTTCACACCGGATTCGTATTCAGCGACCTCGAAAACCCCCAAATAACAAGTTTCAAGCGAATCCGGCCGATTACGAAAATTGCGACCGCCATATTGGATCCGCCATTTTGAATTTTGTTTTTTTCACACCGGATTCGTATTCAGCGACCTCGAAAACTTACAGAAACCAAGTTTCATACAAATTCGATAAACATTCCGTATTATAACTGAGTATTTTCGGTTTACTATTGCCATTTTGAACCCGCCATTTTGTTTTTTTACAATTTTGACTTCAGATTTGTAACCAGCGACCCCAAAAACCCTTATATATTATATCTCAAACAGAATGAACTACGTTTTTTACTTTTGACCAGCTTTTCGGGAATCGGCCCCACTGTGCGTCGGTTCCTCTTCTGTTTCGCTCCTGTTCCCTTCCCTTCATTAATCTATTCACGATTTTCATCTCCCTTCCTTCGGTTTCATCTATCCTGTTCTGCGCCTTAATTGTATCAACTAATTGTTCATCGGTCAATTTAAATTCATCTTCTTCCACATTTACTATTTTTATCTTCGGATTCATCTGCGTTCACTCAGTAACTTTAAAACCCTCACCGATTTTATCCTGTACTGCAGCCTTCAGTGTTTCAATTTATTCTCCCGATTCACAGACCAGGATCACAGTTCCTTTACTGCCTTTCTTTAGTTTCGTTATTCCCACCGCTATACTCTTTATATCCACCTTCTCTTTTATCGCTCTTTTAGTTTTTTCGCTTTCCTGTTGCACTTTTGGTTTAATAATCACCTTTTCGGATGAATGCATTTATTAGCTCGTAGCTATACAGTATACTTGACTTACTTGCTGGACATAAACTCTCATCTCTTTTTAAATTCCGTTACATTTCTTTCAATACACCTTAATTCATTAGGTAGCGCATTATATAATTGTATTCCATCATAAAACAGATCTTTTTAATCTTTTATTATTGCTCTAAACTCTATTTGCCTTTCATTTCTTTGTCTTGTATTGTCTTTATGCCGTTTTCATACTTTCTTCACTTTGAGACAAAGCCCTCGTAGTAACATTCCGCTTGCTATCTTATACATGAATATACACACATTGTACATAATTCTACTATCCATATTCATAACTCCTAAAACGCCCCTCGTTTCCTCGCATGGGGTATATATCGAGCACTTCAATGCAGTTCTGATGGTCCTATTTTGCCTAACTTGTAACTTCTTTATTTCAGTTTTATTTAATCCTATAAATATTGTTGAGCAGTACTCTAAATGCGGCGCAATAATCGCTATATACAACACATTTCTTACATATATTGGCAGACATGCACCCGCTCTCTTCATGAATTGTGCCTTAGCGTTCATTTTTTAAATAATATATTGCACATGCGGCTTGAATGATAGTACATCATCTATCATTATGCCCGAATATTTGTATTCTTCTACTTGTTCTAACATCTCACCCGCAACTTTTATATCGGAGTGTGTATCTCCATCGCGTCTCAGGCTCCTTATCAACATAAATTTACATTTTCGTCCATTCAATTTCAGTTGATTAGCACATAACCAACTGCAGGTTCTGTCCAGTTATTTATTCATTATATATTCTATACTATCTCTTCTGACGCTTTCTATATATATATATACTATACTACTATAGTGTCGTCTGCAAATATTTTAATTTTACATCCGAGAGTTCTAACATTTACTATATGATTAATATATAATATAAACAGCAGGCTCCTAAGCACTGAGCCTTGAGGTATTCTATTATTAACTATCTTTACTTCTGATGTTGCATTCTTATATTATATAATACCATTTGTGTTCTATTATGTATTTTGTCTTGAATCCATGATATAACAGTATTTTTAAAGCCGTAGCATTCTGATTTACGAATTAATATCGTTTTATCTATTGTCTTAAAAGCTCTACGATAATCTAGGTAGCTTACTCCAATCTCTTTACCCATACTAATTGTCCATTTCCACTCCGAAATCACACTTTGTACAGCTGTTTCACACGAATAACTATTGCTGAAGCCCGATTGGCCAATACTTATGATGTCGGGTTCCTCACAATATTCAACTATTTGCATTTGAACTACGGTTTCCATACCTTTTCGTATGTCGGTAAAGCGTTAATCAGTCGCCAGTTTCTTGCATCATTCAGTTTATCGAGTTGAGTGTAGAATTGGATTGTAAAGTTATCGAGTGAATTTCGAGTGAAGATCCAGTGAGTTTCCCTAATCTTTCATATTTGTTTCCCTTCTCTTCGATTCGTATTATTGATAGAGTATTGAATTTCGAGAATCGACTGCCACGTGTTGCCTAAAAGTGGCGTCGCCATTTTTTGCCATCGAGTAACGGTTGTTAGCGCGCGTGGTGAGTGGTGATGATGTAGATTTAGTTAAATCATTGAGTGTTTTGTCCCCTTCGAACTCTGCTTTCCGTACCTCGATTTTTAAATGACCAATTATTTCCTCTGCCCCTTCCACCTAGAAACCGAGGTAATAATTAAGTAGCCATCGAGGTCGGAAATTCGCGTCTCGGAGATACCCCCTCGTGCCACCCCGCTAGCTCGTCCCACCATTATCGAGTACGATATATTGTTTCAAGTAAACGGAGCTACGCCGCAGTATCGATTATTATATTCCCCTCTGCCCCTCTTTCGTTGCATTATATTATTTGGCATTATATTTTCGCCCGTTCATTTGCGTTACAATTCGAGCTGGTATCTAGCTTTATATTTTCGCCCATCCTTTTGTATTATATTTGAATTATTATTTAGTGGTCCTATTTACGATTTATTTAGCGTTATTACTAGAAATTGAGTCATTAATATCGGCATTATTACTGCAAGGTCGTGTTATTTCTTTAGCCCTGAATTATTAATATTTTACTGTTACATTCTTCCCAGCTCCACCCTCTTTAATTTTTATTATTGCTTTGCCATTCCCCCCTTTTTATTTTCGAGTTTGGTTATCTTTATTGTTTTGATTTTGACCCTGTATTAGCGGATTAGCGGATTAATTATATTTACTCTCTTTTTGGTTTTCTTTTGTTGCTTGTCATTTTGAATACAGCAGCATTGTTATTTCACAAATTTATGTACCGCTGTTTAATTCTCTTTGTGGACCCGAACTCTTCTTTAATTAAGAGTTTCGGTCACACTGTTCATGCCAATTTGCCTTAACATTCACGTCGCCATTTTTAATATCGTATTAATTACATATATAATTTCTTCTTATGTTTCTGAGTAAAGAATTGAAATTCTCAATATTCATACCTGTAGTATTTCTATCCACAATAACTGTATATCCATCCGTTATTCGGGTTACATCTTACTATATTATATCCCGGTATATCTATTTCTTTATTTTCCACTTCCTCCGTGATATGTGTTTCTGTCAAACAGCATAATATTGGTGTTTCATTTTTAACATAATTTACTATCTCATCATAATGTCCCAACAACCCTTGCGTATTTAAGACCATTATACCATTTTTATGCCCTCAAATCTGTAATTTCTAATACTCACTTCTATATTTCGTTTTCTGCCTCTCTTTTTCAATTGCACTACTATATAGATAGTACAGTTTCTGTCTATAGCTCCATGCCTAATATCTATTTTACCTTATTTAATGTACATATTCCTAGCTATGTAGTTAACACATTTGAATTCACTCACTTTATACTAAAGGGTGGTTAAATTTTAAGGGCCGATGTTGATTTTGAATAAAACACAAATTATTTAGGAAATTATTGTCAATTCTTTTTATTATGATAATATGATATGGTTCAATTATGTATGCAACAAAATATCGGCCAAATGGCCGCCGCGACCTCGGCGGCACACCTCCATCCGATGGTCCGAATTTTCGATGACGCTTAGGCATAATTGATTCTATGCCGTTAATGTGCCGAATTATCTCATCCTTTAGCTCTTGAATTGTTGCTGGCTTATCGACGTACACCTTTTCTTTCAAATAACCCCAAAGAAAGAAGTCCAACGGTGTCAAATCACATGATCTTGGCGGCCAATTGACATCGCCACCACGTGAGATAACACGGCCATTGAATTTGTCGCGCAAAAGAGCCATTGTTTCGTTAGCTGTGTGGCAAGTGGCACCGTCCTGTTGAAACCACATATCGCCCACATCCATATCTTCCAATTCGGGCCATAAAAAACACCATTCACAGTAACTGCCTGACCGGCCTCATTTTGGAAAAAATACGGCCCGATGATGCCGCCAGCCCATAAACCGCACCAAACAGTCACTCTTTGTGGGTGCATTGGTTTTTCGACAATCACTCTTGGATTATGATTCACCCAAATGCGGAAATTCTGCTTATTGACGAATCCACTGAGGTGAAAATGTGCCTCATCACTGAAGATGATTTTCTTCGAAAATTGATCATCCACTGTTGCCATTTCTTGCCACCATTCTGACCATTGACGACGTTTGGAATGGTCAAGAGGCTTTAGTTCTTGAGTCAATTGCACCTTATAAGCGTGTAAATGCAAGTCTTTATGCATAATGTTCATCAACGACGAGCGTGAGAGGTGCAATTGTTGGGCACGACGACGAGTTGAGGTGGACGGCTCTTCAGCCACACTATCGCGAACAGCAGCAATATTTTCTGCAGTACGAGCTGTACGAGCATGCACTGGTGTTTTAATATCTCCTACAGACCCGGTTTGCTCAAATTTTTGCACGATTAAATTGACCGAAAAAATCACGAAGTGCACGATATGCATTTTGATTTGAACGCCCATTTTCATAATAAGCCTGAATAACTTTAACGCGTTGCTCGATTGTGTATCTTTCCATGGTTCAAATTGAGTGAGTCTGAAATTGAGAAATGTCAAATGAAATGCAGAAAAAAACTTGACGTTTAGGTGTGGTTCACATTCAACATCGGCCCTTACAATTTAACCACCCTTTATATACACATTACCTCTTTCAATATGCCACTTTTCCATATTCCACTCTTTTGCCATATGCCAGAAACCCCAACACTTAAAACATCGCATCACACCAACAAAATCGATGGCTTTACATCTATTCCAGTTAAAATTCAGCCTCTCTTTCCTCAATATTACTTCATGTCAGGATGTGCTGACTTCAACTACTATCGCCACGTCTCCGAACTTTTCGTTATTGATTCTACGTATAATTTTTATTTCCGAATCCTTCTCTTGCATTCCCAGATTCGTTTCGTTTTGGTTTACAAACATATCAACCAAGCTCTTGTCATCCAGTTTTCCATCTTCTTTAATTTTGGCTTCTTTAATGTCGGTGCTTCGATTGCATATCCAATCCATATCTAATAATAATCGATCCACTATTCCCTTTCTTGACCTTATTAACACAAAATCTTCATTTCGCTATATTAAACTTTCTTTTCATATCTTTTTCCGTTTCATCACTCTGCTCTACTAATAGTTTGATTATGACAACTTCGTCATTTCGTAATGTTATGCCACAGAATATTTGACGAAATTCCATTAATTTATTTCAACATTATTCCTCCTTCGTTCGGTCGCGAGGCCGCTCATTCGCGAAGTAGAAAGAATGTGCTGATGTATGTAGCGAGTCATGGGCAACGACCGCACTTACAAGGAAAGGTACTTTGGTGTCCCCCTCCGATTTTAATGCAACTCACGTATGTTGTAGAGCATCGAAAACTAAAAGACACGTATTTTTTTTTATCGGCGGAAAAACATTTTTAAGGGGTGAAATCGCCCTTCAAAAATAGGGGTGATTATGCAGTTTCACCCCTAAAAATGAATTTTCTTCAACTCCACGTGGAATTTTTATTGTCTTCAATGAGGAGTATTTTGGTTTTTGTTTTATTAAAATCGGTTGACGCCTTTTGGGTGAAACTGCAAAATCACCCCTCGACATGCTATTTTTGAAGGGCGATTTCACCCCTTAAAAATGTTTTTCCGCCGATAAAAAAAAATACGTGTCTTTTAGTTTTCGATGCTCTACAACATACGTGAGTTGCATCAAAATCGGAGGGGGACACCAAAGTACCTTTCCTTGTTAGTGTAATTCATCAATTTCGCCAAAGGTAGATAGCAACTACTTTACCGAAATCAGTCTAAATTTTCACATCAACCTGAACGTTTGATCCAGGGTCGGCCTCGTCCAAAATATTAAATTCTACAAACAGATTCGAACAAGATTGGTTGATTCCTCGTCGGTAACTCGGAAATATATAAATTGTACATAAATCCTTTTCATGACTTGTAATAAATAACGGAGAGTTGTCGTTATTAATAATAAATGACCAATTTACTCTTTTATCGTAAATTCACGCGTTTATCTCATTCACGCGAGATCCATCTCCTTATCAGCGAACGATTCCAAATAATATATAGGTGTACAATTTTTTTTTAGCGGTAAGTATTGGTGGAAATAAATAGATCATAGACGTCATGCAAAAAACTTAGGCATCTGTCAACATAACCCCATATAAATGGTATGCCGGTATCGCGTATTTAGGTTATTATGGTAATCGGAATAATATTAAAAGCTATTTTTTTGGGATCATTTGCCGATAAGGAGATAGATCTCTAGTAAATAATGAACTCGTGAATTTACGATAAAAATAATAGTTGAATGTTTATTATAGACAACGGCAACTTTTCGTTAGCTATTAAGTGTCAATAAAAGAATTATGCAATAATTAGTTGTTTTCGAGTACTTGACGAGGAACCAAACTGTTCTTTTCGAATCTACCTTTAGACTTTAAAATTTCGGGCGACTCTAACTCACGATCAAACGTTCAGGTTGATGTTAATCTTTAGAATGATTTTCGTAGAAGCAGTTGCTAACTGCGTTCATGAAAATCCCTTTGTTAGCGTTTTTAGCGTTAGCCTATCATCGATCGCCAAGCGAGTCGCCTCATGCTGTGTCGGCGTTCTCGGTGTCGATCGTACGATCGTTCATTGGACTTCGTTTCCTGTCTTGAACGAATTCGAATACTTCGTTAGCTGCGTCAGCTACGAAATATTTCAGAATATACCATGAAATGGAATATTCCGCAGCACAATATCCCTCCCCGCTTAAAAGTTATTGAAAAAAAAATTGTGCGTGGAGTCCCTCCACGCGGAAGAAGTGAAACTTCGTAATGTGGAAATGAAAATAGGAAGGGGTAGAAATTGATTTTTAGTGAAGTCATACTGTTCATATTCTTTAAGACAAACTTTATTAACATTGCTTACAATTCACAATTGATCGCATCTTTTAATTATCTTTTTCGAGTGGAGAAATATCCAAATCTATAACATTTACAATGGGATTATGATAACTAAAGTAAGATACGAGATGTTTGAATTCTATTTTTTCAATATTTCTTGCAAAAACTGCATCAATGGTAGTTCCCCCTTTGGTTGTTGGATCATTCCTACCATTTATCATTTCCAATCCAAATTTGTCTTTAAGGAAGGTTAATAATGTTTCAGCTTCAGGTGACGAGAAATTCACATTAAAATCTCCTGCAAGGATCACAGGCCGCTCACAATAATCAATTTCTTCACCAGTAACGTCTGCCAGAGCTTGTGAACCTGCAATGGATAGTGGCAATAAAGATGTTGCAATAAATAATTTAATATCCCTCATGGCTGCATTTGGTGAAATATAAATGGCAATTAGAATCAACTTCTTCGGATTATTTTCGCTGTGGTTGACTGTGCACTCTACAGCATATATGTCTCCAATTCTTTTTGACGTTGAAATTGTCACATCAGGATTACCTGAGTAAGGAGCTTTTATATCTAAATGTGGAGTAACAATATGACATCTATTTTTCTGATTGTGATAGATAGCAACCCCTGCATTCCGAATTTCGTTACGTTAAAATCTTACAATGAAATCAAAATTTGGTATGAGAACAGGAGGTTCATTATCGTCCATAAACGTTTCTGATAACATTAAAATGTTCGATTTTTCAAAAACTTTATCCGTCAAATCATTGGCGTGTGCACGAACACTTTGACAATTGAATGCTACGATTGATAAGTTCCTTTTCGAGTTGATAAATTTACATAGTTCTTCATCCAAGGTGGAAAGTGGATTTTGACGCAATTTCATCATCTCATTCCGCAAAGCGACACACGAGCGGTCGTTACTCCCGTTCCCATGGTAAAATTTCTTACGTTTGTTGACTGGGATAATATACAAGCCTTCAATTGAAACCGCTCTCGACATGGCAACGTAAACCAACTGTTGGGATTGAATTTTTTCATAATAATAAACCACCTCATTGAAAGTTCCCCCCTGCGACTTATGAATCGTCAATCCACAGGCTGGTGCTAGTGGAAAATGATTTCTCTTAGCTGAGATACTTTTTTGTCTATTAAGATAGATTGTAGCATTTCGTTGACCGATCGGGACAGCTAAAGGATTGAGATTATTAGCGATCATAAATGAACGTGCCACGGCCCGAGCTTTTACTCCAGTTTTTTCACAATTCGAAAATATCAACCATACCCGAGTAACTTCTCCGTTATCATTTCTTTCGATGTGGTCCAATTTTCCCATGGCGCCGTTGGCCAATCCATCAGCAACTTCAATGTTGGTCGTTATGATGTAATACTGCCCAAGGACGAATGTCAAACGTTTCAGTAATCCACCAGTGTCTGCTGTTAATTTTTTCTTTTCAAGTGCTCTACGTGCACTTTCAAGTTGTTCCTGGTTGTTACAACCTGAGATGAAATCTATAGCCTCGGATATTGTCTGATTTGGTTGATTTTCTAGAATTTCTCTGTTATATTTCTCAACAGTTTGGTTGGCCTCTTCTTCTGTCACAAATTTCGATTCCACTAGTGCAAGTTCGACATCATCCAATCGATCTCCATTTCCTATCTTCGTTAAAATCGTCGAAAATACAACATTTGATTGACGCATGACTTGGGAGAGTTCGTGAAGTTTGAATGAGCGTCAAGTTTTTGAACCAATATAATGTTTCGATTGTTTGAAGATAGGTGTGGCTTTCACTGGTGGGAGTTGTCTTAAATCTCCAACCAGTATGACATCCAGTCCTCCAAAAGGGGTATCTGATTTGCCTGTCATCAATTTCAATCTTCTATCAATTCGTTCCAAAAGCTCCGCTCCAACCATACTGACTTCATCGATTAACATCAAGCGAATGTGTTGAAATAATGATCTGAATTGTTGTAATGCTTCAGAACTCAAGCTATTATCTAAGCTGGTGGATAATGATAGAGCAGTGTGAATGGTCGTACCGCTGATTGCCACTGCAGCTTTTCCTGTCGAAGCACATGTTAGGTACGCATTTCAATGTGCATTTGTGGTTCCATATTTATTATAAATTTCCATGATCAGACGAATCACGAAGATTTTTCCGCATCCGGCTGGGCCCGTCAGGAACACCAACAATGGTTGAAGTGGTTGCGATGTTAAATGATGGATAGTTTCTAGTAAAATCGATCGTTGTTCAAGATTGGTTGTTCGCATCAGTTGGCAAAATTCTTCATTTGGCATTAAATTCTCTCTCCGCTTTGCAATCGCTCGGAGACGACTCAAAGTTGCTAAACGAAGATCATCGTTGATGTTTGAATCGGGATCCGCATACATGTCATTGAATGGAGGTGGCTCCGGAACTGCTCCCGGACGAACTTGATTGTCTAGTTGCCTCAAATCTACTTCTTCACGATATAACTGTTCACATAGTCTCATAGTTTCCTCAATATTGATGTTAGATTCGAATTCCTTTCGACGCTCCATGATGATGTTCTCATTTTCTGTATAGATTTCCAGAAATTTTGCCTCAGAAAGTAGATCTATCTCTTCGTTGCGGAAGGGAATATGTAGCATCACCATTTCCCTTTCGTATTCTTCAAACTGAGTTGCCATATTATAATTTGTATATCTTATAATATGTGAGGTGTTCATTTTTTTGTATTCATTTTTATTACACCTATAATGCGCACAAAATTGAGCAAGAGTAAGATCATTTAAATCCTGAGGCCGTCTTTCGTATTTATCAATGGCATTATCCTTCCAAATATCGGTGGATTCATCATTAAGGTCTGCCAATTCCGCGCGTGCTTTTTTCATTCTTTGTCGATGGACAGGCCATGATGTTGGAATATACGTTACTGATCTGGATGCATGTGACATCGGTTTACGTAGCAACCACCAAGCTGCTTCTTGGCTAGAAATTTCCACAGAATTCAATAAATCGACGCTCATTTTTCTCGTGATTTCAACCACTCCAAAATCAGGATATTTTTCAGTTATCTCAAGAATCTGTCTTTGCAAATTACTTTTCCCTCGGTTTGATTTATTGACGTAGTCCACTACGTACATTGCACACGAATATTCGTCCAATATGAACTGCAAATCCATGTTCGATTTCAACACATTGAACAAGAATGGATTGTATGGATTATGCCATTTCTCCGATGGTTCACGTTTTGATAATACTCGTGGCCGATTGATTCCTGCGGAAACAATTTTATAATAATGCTCGTCTGAAGTTATATTGTTGCTTTGATAGAAGTCATCAATACTATTGTAATCTGTAATTTCGTACTGGGATTTCATTTTCTTGTAATGATCAGCATATCTGGCAAAATTCTGTTCTTCTTTATCCATAGGAATAAGTATTTGCGTAGACCGAGAAGGCAGAAAAGGTGCTTCGAACCGACATTTCTGTGGCTGATTACCCCGCACTTTCTTATAACACGTAAACGTGTGTTTATGTGTCTGTAGCTTGATGTTACCTGAGGCTTCTGAGGTTGATACTGAGATTAAAGTATCGATCAATGTTATCGCATCTTCTTTGTCATCGCCTAGTGGACTGTTTGGTGCATCTTCCAACCAGAGTAAAATATGAGCGTGCGGACTCCCACGATGTTGAAATTCGATTCGTTTCAAATAATCTTTCACTTTATATTTTCCAAATGGGCATAGGCCTTTGTTCTGTAAGAGAGTCATTAACGTGTTAACTAATTTGTCAAAATAGATGGCACATGTGACAGCGTCCTCGTTGATAAGTGTACTTTTTTGCAACCAATTGAGTTCACTTGCTTCATTTTCAGAAATTATTCTTCCATCTTTAAATTTCTGTAGCAACTGCAGCAATGGGATCCACCCAATTTCGTTTGCGCTCATCGTGAGGAAAACCGTCGGCCTACCAAGTTGCTGAATCATGGCAAATAGATCTTTTTTGCGCTGAGACCAATAGTACACGGAATTCGGCATCGACTTCAAGAATGCGAGATTTGTTTCTAGACAATCGTTAACATATTCTTCTGATTCGATTTGTTGTTTCGTCACTTTTGTATCATTGCCGATAAACTTGAAGGCAACAGTAAGTGATGAAGCAACACGCAGTCTCATATTTTTCCCAGCCATATACAGCAAATGGCGAGGATTAACCCCTCGTCGATCAGTTCGTCGTATTTCACTCGTTGCCATTTGAAAAGGTGTGACTGAAATTTCCTCACGAAATGTTCTCATGTGTCCAAGATAAATTCCTGGAAATGATAGTTCCTCGGCGTACTCGTCAAACAGCAGACTTTTTGGAATTTGATTTTCTCCTGGTGCAAGTCCCAAATATTTATCTTCATCCCATAATAAGGTTTATTACTGAGCAACGAGACTATCTTCCATTGTGATCGCTTCACTCAATTCATCGTTCGGTATTTCTCCATCCGTTACAGGTCCATTCCAAAAAGACTGATCAATTTCAATGTCATGATACAGTGGAGTCTTTCAGAAAATTTAACCAAGTTTTAACTGTCCTTTTATTAACCAAGCCTTGAACGTAGCTGGATTTGTGAATTTTTCTTTTCTTGATATGGACATTTATTGCATGATCATCTCCAATATCCCGTGGCAGGCGTTTTACCATTGTATCCACGTTAACAGGCACATTTATAATCTGTCCATATACGCCGTATTGAGCATGAACGTGTCTTAAGCGTTTGATCTGCATAAACGGGATTCGAGGTGAGATAAATCGTTCCGTTATTATATCCAGTGGTGGTAAATTTTTTGGCATTGGTGGATATTTGAAACCATTATAAACTGCATAAGTTGGTATTTTGTTATGTTGCACTGACTGAAAACACGTTGCACACAATTCGATACTTTCTCTCGGAACATTTGGTAAGATTCTGTCCAGAACTTCTTGACCAATATCTGAAGAGAGTCCTCTCAAATCTTGTTTAAACCATAATCGATGACATATCGAGCATGCATAACCAAAATTGTTCTCGGTGAATTTTGTTCTAATGTAGTTGTGAGCTTTCTTATGCTGATGGAATTGAGTATATGGGACTTGTGGATTTATCCTTGCATTTTCGTCACCAATATTGCTGGTATTTTCATCAGCAATCTCCATTGAACCGTCGTTGGTTTTCGCAGCTCTCGTTGATTCCCGTTGAGCTTTTTTCCTTGCTCTATATTCTCGCTGATACTCTCCGGGTGTTTTCCTCCTTGTTGGCTTTGCAAAACCAATATCACTACTCGTCGAAGGCCCAGCAGTCGTTGGTGGATTAATAGAAGGCTCAGCAGTCGTTTGTGGATTAATAGAAGACCCAGCAGTCGTTTGTGGATTAATAGAAGGCCCAGCAGTTGTTAGTTTGTCTACTATAGTTGATTGATGAGTGGTAGTAAATCCCCCCGTCGAAGTTGATGGAATTACAGCTAGCAAATCAATGAGTATATTGTCACGTTTGGCTTTTTTACGTGCTCGGTACTCTCTCTGGTATTCCGCGGCTGATTTCCTTTTCTTCGATGTTACTGATCCTGCGACGTTAATTGTAGAAGAATCAGCAGTCGTAGAAGGATCACTAGTTCTATTCAACGACTCTTTTTCCTGCTCCGCTCGCTTCCGTGCTCTGTTATCACGGTAATATTGTGCATTTTTCCCTCGTGGACCTCTTGAACCAGTGGAAGTGCTTGTGGTTGCCTCATCGTCTCGCCCTGGAAAATGTATTTGTATTAATAATGTATGTGAATGCATCATATTGTAAATTCAAAAGAGAAAACCTAACAATCAATTGATATTCACAAGAGACGTACCTTGACATAACCTTAAATCCGTCGCATTGTCCGTGGGATTGTTTTCACTCATTTTTTACAATTCTTATCCACTAAATAAAAAAATTAAAATTAAAAATTAAAAAATAAAATACTACCCTATTAAATTATATGTGTATCAAATCAAACTAAAGAAACAAGTAAATGAAATAATAAATATTATAAATATTATAAATTAAAATAGAACAACAAGTACGTATTTCAGCTAATTTCACGACGCTCACACTGTTTACTTCGCTGAATAGCAAGAATACCACGCGCATGTGCTTGGGATCTACTGACTCACTCTCTTTCTCTCTCCTACTTTCTACCTTTGTGTATCTTTCTTTCTCTCTCCCTCTTGCGTTGGAATATTGGACGCTACTCGTTGCTAACGCTCGCGCTGGCCTGTAACAGGTATACTACGCGCATGCGTTCGAGTGCCACGCATTCACTCTCGCTCTGTCTCTTTCTATTCCCCCTCCCCAGGAGCGTTGAACGTTTAATGCAACAGTGTTTTCATACCCCCTCTATGGTAGCGTTAAGCGTTTAACGCAACCTTGTTGGAAGTCGCATTAGAAGTTTCACTTCAAAAAAAATTTCTTTCGTTGGTTTCTCGTGTACATGTGACAATTTTTACATTTTGTGTATGTGTGACAATTTTTACATTTTGATAAATTTTCCTTTCATTTCATTGACGATGATACATTCAATTTTTTCATTTCGATTCTTATCGTCGTTTTGGGTGGGCGAGCCGCACTCTGTCGGGGGGACGAGTGTTGCATACCCTGGCCAGCTCGGATCTAAGTCGCTCCTCTAGCTGTTGTCATATGAGGGACTCGAGGTTGATTACCTCGGCGGCTGCTGGGGTCATGGCCTCACTTGTCCTTGTCGGTGTGCTGTTTCGTTGATACCTGAAACGTTTAAACAGAACGTCGCCGACCAAGGCTATTTGTGCTATGGCACCCAGTGAGTAGAAACTCAAGTTGTGGATGTGCTAAATCCTGTCTCCGGTGGTGTCGAGATTTTCCATTATTCGGTCTGTTCGAGCTCTGAGATTTCGAAGCTCCTCTGGGTCTCGCAGTATGCTCAATAGTGGAATGTTGTGTATTTCTGTTAATTTTAGGTTGAATGACGGAAGGTAATTTTCACGGACGACCTGCGATGTTCAGCCGATGATTTTGACGCTGAAATCTCGGGCGGTTACTAAACATACGCCTACCAAAGCCAGTATCCCCGTATTGTTTAAAGTCTCATGCAGAGTGGGGTTTTTTCTACAGCTTAATTTATTCCAATAGATTCTGGGGTTAGCGCGACGTATAGCCATTGCCCTCGTTGCTGCATCGGGATGATGAAAGGGTGGTTAATTGGATAACCCTTTTTGCACATTTTTCGCCGTTATTTGTGTCCATTTTCGAGTATATTAGCCCCTTCGCAAGGGCTGTGGTTCGTAACCGAAATTGTAGGGTGTGTCGGCGGGCAAATGTATGATTTGCTCAGTACCTTACAATTTTTTAGGTCCTCTGTTGTGACTCTCAGGTATTTACGATTCTCTCTGTTAATTACTACATAACTCCCAGTCGTGTCCACGTAGTAGTGCCCACCGTTTCGTGCTCGCGTGGGTATAAGTTATACTTTTTGTATACTGTACTGTTGCTTCTTGATCAGCGGTATGTCTAGCACGAATACTACCACGTTGCCTTCGCTGTAAGCCTTTATGTCTACCAGTCGCATAAGTGCTGACACTTGGTCATGCGCTTTAACGACTGGGAAGCTACTGCCCGGCGGTAGGTATGTTAGTGCGTCGACGAGGTGACTTATGAATGTTCTCGGCGGCAGGGACTATGTTCCGGCCTTGCCACTAGCTATGTCGTTTATCAGCCACACTAACTCCCGTACGTAGCTGAGCAACGCCTCGACTGCGATACTTATTGCATTGAGCATCTCGTCTAAGTATTGGCCCGTCGTTACATAGTACAGGTTGTCGTCAAGCGTGTGATTGATACGCTGTATCTGGGCCAGCAAGTTCTGTTTGTTGGCCTGTATGTGATGCGCGCTTTCATTATATAGGCTGGGGTGGTCCTTACCACTTGTATTTGGTTTTTCAATCCTTCCTGAAGAGTCTGGTGTGAGGCTTTGAGTCGGGTAAGCTTAATCAAAAAATGTTTTTTGTTTGTCTCAATTATATAGCGTTATTTCTTACTCTGCTTTATTTATTGAAGTTCCCACCTTGCGTCCTAAGGGGCTCCTACCCACATTTATTTTGTAGCTTTTATTTAGATTTAGTGCTCTATAAAGACCTTCAGCGGTCCCTTTCGGACTACATAGTTGACGGGGGACCTCTTTTCTATGATCTCGTGAGGTCCCGTCCACTTTGGCGTAAGCTTAGCCGAACTTCGCCTGCGCACTGTCTCGTCACACAAGAGCACGGGCTCGCCGACGCGGTACTCCTGTACCTGTGCGCCGTGGTCGTACGCATGCTTCGACCTTCTTTTCACGCCTTCCAGATTGTCACCTGCTACTGTCCATGTCGCGAGTAATCGCGTAGCTCGTGGACGTAATCGTCGTAGGCATAGGTGCTGCAGGGCTCCTGTTTCACGGCAGTCAGCAGCTCAACCTCGCATCCATACATCAACACGAGGGGGGACAGTCCGGTCCCCATATGTGGAGTGGTGTTGTATGTGAACATCGCATACGGCAACCACTAGCCCCAATTACCTTGTTCTTCGTTTATGAAGTTCTTCAGGTATTCGGCGAGGGTACGGTGCGATCGTTCTAGGGCGCTGTTCGACTCCGGGTGAAAGGCCGTGGTCTTCTTTTATTATTTTCAATCTATCTTCAGTAGCAGGGCGGGCTACGCCACTGCGGCAGTCGCTATGTTCTTTCGTATCATTGTCGTCGTTTGCGCTGATGGAGGATTACGGGCTACGGTCTCCGCAGTGCCTCGATTTCTTAGCACGCCTATGTGAAATGCTGTCCGAGGTCACTCACCTCGGGGTGCTCACCGATAGCTGCGCTGCTGCGTCGCCCTCGTTTTCGTGGCCTTACTCGCCTCGCGGGTCGGTCATGCTGTGCTGCTCGCTCTCCATCCTTTTCTGTGGTGCACGCAATCTTACCTTCGGCTTGCGTTGTTCGGGTGCATGGTCTTCCCCTTTCCCGTCTGCACAACTTCGCGGCGGGGCTTTGGGGATCAGTAGAGCGACTTGCATGGAAGCTGCGAGTCTTACTGTCCTCCTCCGACGCGTGTGCAGGCGTTACCTTTCGCTCTGCCGTGTTGCTCAATATCCTCGGCCCTCCGCTTTGTGCGGTCATTCGCTGTGCCGACTTGCCCCGTCGTGCTGTCTTCTTCTGATCCAGTGACTTCGATCTTGGCTCTGGCTTCGGCCCTCACAGTAGTGAATATGCGGCTTAGCACATCGGCGTTTGTGATACGCTTTCCTGCCTTATATTCAACGTCAAACTTATGTTCCGCCAATTTTATTTTCCATCGCATCAATCTCGAACCTGGGTCCTTCATCCCGAAAAGCCAGGTGAGTGGTAGGTGGTCGGTCACGACCTCGAAGCGTGTACCATAAATAAAGGGTCGGAATTGAGCAAGGGCCCAAACTATGGCGAGTAGCTCTTTCTCGATGGTAGTGTAATTCATCTCGGCCTTGCGCATGGTGCGACTCGCGTAGCATATGGGCAAATCGTCCCCGATCTTGCCTTGCGATAGGATTGCGCCGAGCGCCTTGTCTGAGGCGTTTGTTGTAATTACAAACAGGTTCTCGAAGTCTGGATAGTGCAATACTGGTTTCGTTGTTAGTGCCGTCTTCAGTTTTTCGAAGGTGGCGTCTCTTATTGCCGTCCACTCAAATTTAACCGATAACTGTGTTAATTCCGTAAGTGGCTTTGCGGTTTTCGAAAAATCCTTTATAAATTTCCGTTAGTACCCTGCTAGTCCAAAGAAGGATTGTATTCCCTTTACGTCCCTTGGTAGCGGGAATTCCCTCACCACCTCCAGTTTCTTGGGATCGGCCTGCACCCCCTCTTCGGAGATAACATGACCGAGGCCAATGTGGCCTTTCTCAGCTGCGGCAGCACCTCCCGCAGCCTGTCGTTGTGCTCCTTGAAGGTATTCCCATGTATCACGATGTCGCTGAGGAACACGTAGCACTTGACTCCCTGTAGTCGGGCTAGAGCGGAGTTCATTAGCCGCTGGAAAGTCCGTGGCGCATTCTGGAGACCAAAATGCATTGCGTTATACTCAGAATGACCCCACAAAGTAGAAAATGCCGTCTTTTCCTGCGCCATCAGGATTTGGAGAAATCCCAAGGCAAGGTCCAAGGTCGTGTAGTATCGTGCTCGTCCCAGCTGGTCCAATATTTCGATTATGTTGGGCAGTGTATAAGAGTTTCCAATGGTGGCTTTGTTTAACTTCCGAAAATCCACCACTACGCGCATTTTCCTCACTCCTGCAGCATCGGGTTTCTTGGCCACGACCAACAGCGGCGCATTCCATTAGCTCCTGCTCGCCTGAATTATTCCTTCTGCTAGCATTCCGTCTGTCTGCCTCTCCACTTCTCTTTCTCGTGGGCGAGTTTAGCCTCTCACTCCAACGAGTTACTGTGGTTGGGTATCTTCGACTCTCCGCTTTGTGTGAATGTTCGTATACTCGAGTGCGCTATCTTTCTCTTTCTTGTGGAACTTTCTTTCTTGTCCCACTTGGGCTCGTGTGGTCGCGTATATGCGACTCAGAGCGTCTACATTAGTCCTTCTTTTTCCAACTTTATACATTTTACCGAAACCATGCTCCGATATTACGTTCTTCCCATACAAGGGTTGCGATCCTAGTTTCTTCGATCTGATCTGGAAGGGTGTGCGATGCTGCACCATGTGCGTGCATTGTCGCATGTTCCCTTGTAGATGGAATGCACCCTTTTTATCGTACATTATTTCTGCGTGCGCTGCTTACTTTTCACTGCTGGGGGGCACCAAGTCGGACTTCCGTTGTTGCTGCTCGAGACGTTTGGCCCTCCTCTCGTGCTCTCTGAGCTTAAGCGCGGTATCTAGACCTGGCCACTTCGTACGGCCTTTGCTATCTCCGACGGCTCGAGTGGCACCGTCTGCTGCACTTCTCCGTCGTGCTTAGAAACTGCTATACTCGCTACGCGGCTATTGGTATTTGACGGTGTGACACGGGATCTCGCTATGATGCCTCGGCTGATTTCGCTCCTTATAAGTAGTCCGAAAAATTTATTCTCCTTGGCGGCATCCTTGTTAGACCCATTTCCAAAAGGAAGCTTTATATTTGTAAGCAGGCCTATGTATATGCATGTAACTGCAGTTCTACTGCGTGGTGACGAATATATCCTCGTCGCGCCGTTCCCTAGCGGCAGGCAGTGCCCATACAACTTGAGCATCTCGCTATGCATGATGTCCATTTTATGCTGCTTGATAAAGTCCATGCCAAGTAGCCCGTTGACCCTCAACGGCACATTGTTCGGGACGATGTAGAACCAATGCTCTACATTCAAGGCAGGTGTCTCGAGCGCAATCTTAGCTATTCCGAGAGGAGTGAAATTTTTGCCCGCCAGCCCCTGCAGCTCTACGGTGCAGTCTTTCACCTCGGTCTCCGGTTTGAGACTGCCTTCCTTGATTATGCTGCACTGCACCCCGGTGTCCACCTTGAGAGTGAGTACCCCAGTCCTGGTCGACGGCGCAGCGATATCGAAGTCGCTGGCGGTGGCGCTCGACGCTTTGTTATCGACAAAACCGATAATTATACGCTTCGGCAATTGACCTAACACAATATTATCGATAGTCTCTCCATGAACACCAGAGTGTATTGAAACGGCCTTTACCTCGACTCTCGTAAGAGGATATTTAACCGTAGATTTTGCCAGAGTTCTAGCATCCGAGAGCAGCACACCAGGAGTTATTTTTGTTCTACGAACGAGAAGCGATGCCTTGAGAATCTTTAAGCCGTATTGACCATTCTTTGTATCGCCCACAAGACAAAATGAATCTCTAGACCGCACCAGTCATAGTCACATCTCGAAACCGTTTAATAGGAATCGCTCCTGATTGAATATATCGCAATGCAGATACAAGACCTGCATTTCCCAATGTAATATCATCAATTTTTCCACGGATATCATCGTACCAAACAACGCTCGTGAGATGCGAATTTTTAGCAGCTGGATCGTAATTCGGAAGTGTTTTTATGTACGCTCGATAAGTGTCGGCAGTATTTGGAGGTGAAACTAGTTTTTGATACAGGTATACATCCACCTGATTAAACATAAAATGCAAGAGATTGTTTACAAGGCCGGTACTTACTTTCAGCGCTGCACCCGCGGCAATTTCTATAGAATTTTATTTTTACGTTATTTTCACTCTCAGACTAAGCATAGTATGGGCGAGATCAATATACTCATCACCTGTCCAGGAATAACAAATTCAATAGGTGAATCATCTGTTAGCGAAAAAATTGGCTTATAATACGCCCAATTGGAGCCTTTGATAGTAGTTTGCGTCGGTGGGAGTGAAAATAATTCAAGTTCCGATTTAAGACACTCCCACGAATGTGCATGTAGAAAAGCCATCTTGTTTCAGCTATCCAAAAATATCTGCAACCGTTCGTTGACCAGTCTTTTTCTTCTTATTGTTCTTATTATTCTTCTTCTTCTTTATTACACTTTTCTTTTTACGGGACATACGTCGTGGTTTACGTTCGTTCGATAAATGAGGAAATCGCGAAATTTTGCGCTTTTTATAACCAGACCCCCGCATGAGAGTATCAATTTTTTCAGAGGCTTTGCGTTTGAGATTACTGCCTGATTTTCGCGCTCTGTCGCGAATAGCATCTTTCACAGCTATATTTCTATCGAGGATATCACCAGCTACGTTTACACCAGCTCGCAATGCCTCTTTTCCAATTGCTTTAGCACCCTTCTTTAAAAGTAGTAACACTCGACGAATCAGGCCCCCAAGAAAGCTGCCGATACCGTATCCTCGTTGATTAGGCATTCCGATATAAACATGGCTGATACCACTGTACCCGCGACAACCCCATCCTCTATACTGAATACTGTCAATATCATCCATAGCGGCGTAATCAGGCGTGGGACGTTTTAAAACGCAGCGTCACAGCCAACGTTCCCTGTTCGAATGGTATAGGTTTCCAAACTCGTCTCTTATATCGATCTCGATAGTGTGTAAATTGTTGCGCAAGAGAGGTATATATCGTGGCGCCGAAAACGATTTAATTTTTATCGAATCATACTGACAGTGGTCAGCATCAATAGGAACAACTCGTAAGAGGGTGCTTGTACATCGCCTGTAATATAGCTCTCGCAGATACCGGTGTATAGAAACATGCTGCCTGGTATTATTCGCAATGCGGTTCTATCATTACAGACCTACAGGCCTCTCCGAGAATCCTAGTAGCCTTGCGATTTCGGGGATACGCGAAAGTCGTGGTATCGTGTATCGTCACATACGCGCGCCACTTCGACCTGCCCGCTCGGAAGCGATTTAAAGCGCAGATGACCGGCCACGTGAGGTAACTTATTTATACTCTCCAAAAGAGCGTCTATAGAGCGATATACACCAGATGGATCTTGGTCGCTGTTTACGCGTCGCCGTATTACAAGATCTAAACCCGTTAAATTATAATCACCATCCTCGGAAGATACGAGATTTCGTACAGTAGGAACATGTAAAAGAGTTATCGGATAAGCAATTTCCTCAAGAGAAACACCATTCTCCGTACAAACGTATCTGACGCGGTAGTTTAATAAATTTTGTGATAAATGTAATGTAATAAATGTCGTCGTCGTATTATCCGGAAAATACTGCGTACTACTGTTGCTCGGTAGTACGACAAAGAAAGAGCTATCTTTGGAGCTCATATTTATCAGGGACGATGACCTAGCGTCCTTCCTCTTTGTCCTTTTCTTCTCTTTCGTCTTCTCAGGTGACGGAGGCACTCGTACTCACGATAATTCTGCCACGTAGAAATTACCGTCGATAGTCTCATTATTCAGATCGTGTAAAATATACACAAATGGTTCTCGATTCACTGATATTCGTTGAATCTTGAATAACTCATTACTCCAACCACGCTCATATCTTTTACGAATGGTGCTTTAGTTGTACTGATACGTACCAAGTCACCGACACTGTATTTAGGCTTTTTAGCTTTTCTCGCGATACGCTCGTAACGCCCTGCTAAATTTTCTCGGGCTATAGAGGTATTTTCTAAGGTCACCTCGCTCGGAGGAATACGCGTTCCGCTGAGTCTAGTGTGATTATAAGCATATAAGAAATGTTGTAAAACATCAATGTAACGCTTATTTCGCGTGTATGTAAAGTAACGCCACATTCGCTCTTTTATTGTGCAATTAAAGCGTTCGGCAATCGAGACTTTCATATTGGGGTTACGAGCAGCGCGAAAATCGATATTCTTTTTCTTGAGAATTTGCTGAAATGGAGTGTCGATAAATTCTTTGCCTCGATCAGTTTGCAATTGCTGCGGGCGACGATTGTTACTGCGTGCGAGTATGCGCGCGAGACCGCGGGCCACGTTTGCGCTCGTTTTATCACGCAAAGCCTTGACCCACGCGTATTTGCTCAACACGTCGATAACAACAAGAAATATGCGTACCCATCGTTGTACGTAGTTATCGAACGAAGATCAGCTAAATCAGCCTCCCATACATTGTCTATATTACTCACGTTGTACGTACGACGGGGAAATCGTCGTCGCACGAGACCATGCATGTTATATGAGTCCTGTGTCTCAAGCCATGGTAAAACATTTTTTTGCGCTACTCTCCGATTCACCTGGGCCAAATTTTTTGCTCGAGAATAGGATGCAGGATGAGCGGTGTCATAATAGATTTTTTGAAGAATTTTCATAATTTTATCGATGACCAGCTAAATGGATTCTTTTTCTTTTTCTTTTCTCACTGTGTGGGGGATCGATATTCACTGGGGTGTCGTTGGCTCTCTACTTATGCGATGTTTTGCAATTGTTTGTCCTCTTTTTCCTCCTCCTCCTACCCCTGGATGACGTCGTTGTCCGCCGTGAGCAATAAATCTCTGTTTGAGTGCGCGGACTCAACCTCGTTGTTGCTACTGTTGCTGCTACTGCTACTATCACTATCGCGTGGTAAAATGAGACGCCGCTGCGGTGTCGAGGATGATGTAGGGTGTAGCCTCGTGTAGTAACTCGGGATTGCCGATAAATTCGTGCGGCATGTGTATCGTTCGCAAGAGTTTGGCAAAATGAGATCGAACGATGGGTTTCTCGCGATTTCTAGCTCGCATAGCATCGTTCACAAGATCAACGATATTGGAATTTGAAATTCTTCTGGCGTCTATTGAAACAACACCGTTATGATCCCATGTCATTTTTTTACCGACTGCGCTGCGATGCAAACTGCGAAGCAACGATATTGCTTTAGATCAACATTTGTTTGGTACTCTATCGATAATAAGTGTGTCATTGAGTCGAGATTTAACTTTGTTCTTTAAAACGTCGTCAATTTTATTCTTGCGGCTATCGAGTATTGCTATTTTTCGTTTTGACGAAATATTCGGTACCGTATTGTAACGGTAATTTTTTTATCGTTAACAATTATTTTTGTTTTTCGTGGGAAATTCGGGCTCAATCACAGGACTAATTAATATTAGACTTCGAGGTCGGTGAGAGTAAAGTTTATTAACAAAAAACAATTTCATAAAAATGTCAGTATTCGGTTTCTGGCCATTGATAGCCCGTACGATGCATTGACTCGGTAATTCCGACGATTATTTTTACAATTTTTATCTTATATTCCTTTTACATACATTCTTGGTATGCACGGCTTGAAGATCTGTTATTATTTCGGACGCTGGTATTGAGTTGTGTGTTCGATGTACACACACACCGCTGAATCCGTCAGACTCACTCTTCGAGACGATATCTCGCTTATATTTATAACGCTCTCTCTCTCACACCCGTTTTACCTCCTTACTGTCTCTTTTCCACTCGCAGGCCTGCACAATTCTTGTTTGTAATGCCGGTTTAAAAGCCACACGACCTAATTTTATTTTCTTAAGCACTGCTAATCTAATTCTATTGAATCAATCCTCTACACTTAACACTATCCGCTTAATTCTATTTTCTTAACTCTAACCCATTAATTCTATCCAACTAATTCCATGCACCTAATTCTATTCACTTACAACCTAGCTAAATCTTGGTTATTGACACTTCCTATAATGTTCGTCTAATTATTGTTTATTTTATGGAAATATCTCGCCTGTCTCTCCTCTTTGGCTGGTCTTCGTTTACCACTCACTTGTTGTCTCTTTTCTCATATAAACACGGATTGTACACTATGAAATCGAAAGTAACTTTTGATAATTAATCCGTAATCTCAATGTTTCGTTTCTTAATTTCCTTGTACTTCGACACTTGGGCTATCAGCGCATAGAGAGATCCTCCTTCTGCGCAGGCTCTTTTATAACCTTCCTCTCGCCCCGTTCTGCTCTACGTCATCATCCGTTTTTGTTTCAAAATCTAACACATTTCTTAATTTTGTAGCTTGCCGTCGCCACGCTACCCGTTTTCCCCTCGCCGCCGAGCGAGGCCGGCTGGTCGCTGACCTGCTGTTTACGGAAGCGAGGAAATTCTAGAAGTGTGACGTAGCCAGTTTTTGTCACATCTCCGAGTTCGGTGGCCTAGTGCCCGCTGTACTTGGTACTTCCGAATATAATTCCGGCTCTTACAGCCGTTCGACATAATAAAGTGGGCTAGAGAGTGTAGCTATGCTACAGTATTATCGTACTCGACCAAGTGAAAATAACGCTGTAGAACCTGTTGGTACGCTGTCCATTTCGCTCTTTCGCTCTTGTACGAGTGAGAGTTTAGAATTTCACTCAGCTCAGAGTCGAGGCGCGATAATGGTGTACCGGTAGTCTGTACGGAGGGCGACGGGTCTGTAGTAGTGTAGTAGTAGTAGTAGCAGTAGTGACGAGACCCGCGACACGATGTAAAATAAAGCGTGGAAAATATCGGCTCTGCTCATTGTCGATACCGAAGCGTTCACGAGGGGGCAAAATATCACCTCCCCGTATAGCAGTCCTTACATCGCCAGTCTGTCCACCTGCAAGCATAAATAAATCATTTATTAGAATTTTTATTACATTTTATTTAATTTTTTGATTGTCGCTAGCTATATACTATATATATTGGGTCTGGGAAAAAGTTCGTGGCGTTTTTCCCGATAGATGGCATCAATTGCAAATAAGTCAGGAAACACAGATCGCAGCGACACCACTAAACGCTCTTTGGAAAGGTAACACTTCGAGCATTACTTTGAGTGTATAAACATCGAAATTGGTGGAATGGTTAGAAAGTTGTTTGCGTTTGAAAATGGAGAAAAGTAATGAAAAATTGCGCTATATTTTGCAATATTATTACGACAAAGGAAAGAACGCTGCGCAGGCTTGTGAAAAAATTTGGGCTGTGTACGGTGAAGCCACTTTATCAAAATCTGCTGCGCGGAAATGGTTCGCTCGCTTTCGTTAACGTAATTTTGATGTGAAAGATGCGTCACGCTCTGGTCGTCCAATCACTGAAAAAGCTGATTAAATTCTTGAAAAAGTCCAGCAAGATAAGCATATCAGCAGTGTCGATATTGGTATGGAGCTAGGCATTGACCACAAAACTGTTTTAAGCCATTTACACAAATCTGGCTACAAAAAGAAGCTCGATGTGTGGGTTCCTCATGAGTTGAGCGCGAAAAACATGATACACCGAATTAACATCTGCGATGCGCTGCTGAAACGTAATGAAATCGAGCCATTTCTGAAACGTGTCATAAACGGTGATGAAAAATGGGTCACGTACGACAATCGGAAGCGTCAAAGACCATAGACAAGGGATGGTGAGCCGTCACAAGCGTTCGCGAAGCCAGGATTGACGGCGAAAAAGGTGATGCTGTGTGTGTGGTGGACTGCAAGGGAATCGTCCACCATGAGCTACTTCCAGTTGGTCAGAAGATTAATTCTCAACGCTGCTGTGGACAACTAGAGATATTACGCCTAGCAATTGAAAGAAAATGGCCCGAATTGATTAAAGGAAAGGTGTTGTCTTCCATCATGACAACGCCTGACCACACAGTTTTTTAATCACCCGTCAAAAATTGCGAGAGCTTAGTTGGGAAGTTTTGATAAAATCCACCGTATGGTCCAGTCACCTGGGTCCAGCACCCTCTGATTATCACTTATTCCGATCTCTGCGGAACTCTCTCAATGGAATTAAGCTGCTTTCAAAAGAAGCCTGTGAAAACCACTGGACTCAGTTTTTTAACCAGAAACCACAGAAGTTCTTCACCGATGGCATCATGGTTCTACCCGAAGAATGGCGAACCATTGTCGATAATAATGGAGCATATTTGGTTCAAATAAATTCATTTCCACACTATTAGAAAACCAGTTGAATTTTACTAAAAAAACGTCACGAACTTTTTCCCAGACCCATCATAAATTGTATAACGTAAGAATTAAGAATTTATATTTGCTTCTAGTCCTCGAATCCGTCGACTGCACCCGGGAACCGCAAACAAATTTCGTAAACCAACTCGATTGTCGGCGGTCTCAGCACAGTGAATCGTGCAAAGCGAAAAACGTTTAGGTCCAAACCGTACCCTGTTTTTGAATTTTTACTATTTTTATCCCCGCAATAATTTTATTTTTGTCAGCGTAATTGTATTATTAAAAGCTTACCTGAATCTACCGGGTCTTCCTCCTGCTCGTCGTCGTCATCGTCCTCCTCCTCCTCATCCTCCCCCTGTTTTTCTTTTTCTTCTTCTTCTTCTTCTTTTTCTTCTTCTTCTTCCTCTTTGTCTGTATTGCTATTGGTATCATCGCTTGAACTGTATTGTCGCGATGGACCTGCGACGGCTCCATCTGGTTCTCTCGCAGGAACGACCATGAAATGACCGTTTGTTGGTTTATACCCGCAGAACGGCCGGGTGAAATGTATCCAACGATTCCCTGCGGTGCTGTCACCATCCTTGTCCCTGCTATGATCATCTGAATCGGTTTTACCCTCCTCATCGAAATCATAGGTGTCGGATCCCATTTCTTCTTCCTCATACCGTCAAACTATGGAAAAATCTTGTGAAATAAAGGAAATAAAATAAAAGTAATTAACGCAGTATATTACTTACGTCTTTCACTGAGTATGGGCTGCAAAGCAGGCTCATTAAGCCAACCGCGTCGACGAATAACACGCACCACCGAATCAATAATTATTTGATTATCAAACAATCCGATATTATGCGCGTCGACTAAATCGCGCTGATGACACGCGCACAGCATACCGCGAATTTTACGAACAACCGCTTGTGTCAGAAGTTCCCATAAGGTGATCTGTAAATTTCTTTTCCCCCACCACGAACTCAACGACGGTCTACGCTTCAATTTAAATTCCATCGATTTTCTTATCAATAAGCGCTTAACCACTCTGACCATGATTGTGCTGTTAGCGTAGTAGTAACCACAGTAAATCAGACAATTAGCTAGAGATTTTTCGAAGCGGCGCGATTTGATATATATTCCTTCAATACGCTCTTTCTTTCATTCTCTCTCTGCATATACTGCAGCGATGCAATGAATATGACTAATCAAGAAGATGGCCGCACACGATCACTTTACAAAAGCAAGACCTAGGGAAATATTTAGGGATGGTGATGTAAATGTAAGGTCCGTCATGTACTAAGTTATCGTGTTTTGCCGATGAATGTCATATTGTTTTCATCTAATTTCAAGGCATGCGGCCATGAGGAAAATCATTAAATTTCGTCGACGACTATTATTTGTTTTTCATGGCACATCTTATCTGTATGTCAAGGTGTGCGTATGCACGTACCTGTGCGAGAATATGCAAGAGCTTTGGGATATACGAGGGTCAATCAATAAATAGTCGGCTTGGTAAAGAAAATCGCGTTTTTTTGGACAAAAATCTTTTTATTTCTAGACATAATCTCCTTTTAGCTCGATACACTTATTCCAACGATGTTCCAATTTTTTTATGCCCTCCGAATAATACGATTTCGGAAGGTCCTCAAAATAGGTCTCTGTTTCGGCGATGAGGTCATCTCTGGAACCAAATCTCTTTCCGCCAAGCCATTTTTTCAGGTTTGGAAACAGAAAGTAGTCGGAGGGGGCCAAATCTGGAGAATACGGTGGATGCGAAAGCAATTCGTACTTAAATTCATGTATTTTGGCCATCAGCTACACGTTCTCTTTTATGGTCGACAGTGAGCAAACGCGGCACCCATCTTGCGGATAACTTTTTCATACCCAACTGATCACTCAGGATTGAAATCACTGAGCCATATGATATGCCTATGACCTCAGCAATCTCACGCACTTTTAATCTCCGATCATTTAACACTATATCGTGGAATTTTTCAATTGTTTCTGGTATGACGACCTCATTTGGACGACCTGGACGTTCATCGTCAACAATGCTCGTACGACCGCGTTTAAATTCAGCTGTCCAATATTTAATTGTTGATACTGAAGATGCAAGGTCCATATAAACTTCGTCTGGCTCCGCTTTGATTTCATTGTTCGTTTTCTTTTGCAAAAACAAAAATCGAATCACTGCATGACACTCAATTGTTTCCATTTTTGTAAAAACACAAAAGCACCAACGATTCATTCGAAAAGTTACAGTTTACAAGAAAGCAATAAAAATGGCAAATAACGGTGCTACGTCTCACACAATATCGCCAAATATAGCGAACCCCGTTATATACGGCTTAAATAAATCATTTGGTAAAATAATCGTCGCCGGGCTCGAGTTGAACTCTACGTGTCTTACACCGGTGGTGAAAATATTGTCGAATACTTTTACCATAATTACACTCAGTGCGAACGAGTGGTGAGTGTTTAAAAGTGATTCTTCTAGCGTACAACGATATTTCAAAGCTCATAGGGCTGATGCCGAAAAAATGTGTAATACCCGCATAGAGCACACAGCACATTACAAACTTTTAACCTCGTGTTACCAGCACAGAGCTGTCTCATTTGGTAAAATAAGCGGTAGTGCTCATGAGGAATACGAGGATCAAAAGGAATCTGGAGAATCGAAACGGAAACGCTTCCGAAAATACTCTCCAAACATTGTTCGGCAGCGGCCGACATTTGATATGTTCGTCGAAATAAGTAGAAGAATTGATATTTTATGCAGGCTCCAGAGAGCAAAAGTGAAATGATTCAGCGGTGAATGAACGAGGTGGTATCATATGCCCGTGAAAAGATAGTTGTCAGCGAAATGCCTCGTGCAGCAGCGTATGAGATCATCGGTTCCAAGGAATTCTATCAAGAAGCGCTCGAGCACATCACGACTTACTAACGCCGAAGGATACGGAGCTTATGAAAATAATTTTGTCCGAAATAATTGTGCTGTATCGTGGTCATATCGCTAATCATGCATCGGGTGTTGCGTTGCGAACGCAATAACTCTCCGTATGTGTAGCTATTTGTGATAAACACACAGTCGTAAATAATTGTATATAGTATACATTTCGCTCGAAATATTATAAAGTATAGACTGAGGACAGTCATAGAGTGAGAGAGAGAGAGAGAGAGAAAATGTGAGTTATCACAATCCTAAAACCGAAGCATCAACAAAGGTCTGCGACAGAAAGAAGACGGAGCTCTCGTCTCTGTTTAATTAACGCAGCAGATCATGGAATACGTGCTGATGTCGATTAGCAGCGAAGCAGCAGAGCTTGGTAAGTAAGAAATAAAAAAAAATTTAAAAATCGTGATTTAAAAGCATGTAATATTTATTTTTTGTTATAAAAAATAATGTCTCGTAGAGCGAGCAGCCCCTGCATATAAACCGACACCGAGGGTTCGTTATTCGTGTTATGGAGAGCGAGACGACGATACATACAAGGTACAGATAGATCTAGCTTCGGAAAAGAAAAGTGTTACCCGCCATCCTCATCCGCAGTTGACGTCGGTGGTAGCAGATCATCAACGCTGCCAACTTTGTATAATGAGACGAGGCATATCAGGTAAGACAGTATCGATTATTATGTACACGTTGTTTTTATTGACCAGTGCCTTCAATTAAATACTTGTTTCATTCGATAAAAATAAAATTACCGGTGGAGGAATCTCCCGGCGCGGATTACCGTGTTTGCAGGGCTGTTACATACGACGGTAAATGTGTAAAGTGCTTTCCATAAAATATTGATTAATTTTTAAAAAATACCTGATCTTACTGTGTCTCTTATTTTTATAGCGTAATAATTAGAGAATTATAATTGAAGTCTCTCTCTCTCTCTCTCTCTCGCTCTCTCTGTGAGGGATCATACCAGGTGTATGAATAAGTTTTTTCCGGTTTAACTAAGAGATGGCGCCAGCGAAAAGTACGCAGCGTATTAATTTGACACATACGTCATTTTGTTCGTCTGACATTAACCTACAAACACACACAAGTTGAGTCCGCCAAAAAGTAGCGTCTTTGTTTTATCGTTCAGTGATCATGTCGAGTTTTGTGCCTGAAAAAGAACACTTGCGGCACGCATTGCTTTTCTTATTTAATCAAAAGAAAAAGGCTGCTGAAAGTCAACGTTTGCTGGTAGAAACATATGGTGAACACGCTCCATCGATTAGAACATGTGAGACATGGTTTCGACAATTTAAAAGTGGTGATTTCAATGTGAAAGACAGTGAGCGCTCTGGTAGACCACAAAAATGCGAAGAGGAGCAATTGCAGGAGTTATTGGATGATGACCCAACTCAAACTCAGCGGCAATTAGCAGAAGCATTACATGTGTCACAAGAAACAATCAGCAGACGTTTACGAGTAATGGGGAAGATCAATTAACTCGGTAAATGGGTCCCACACGATTTGAATGAACGTCAAATAGAAAATCGCAAAGTCACTTGTGAAGTGCTGCTTCAACGCCACGAAAGGAAATCATTTTTGCATCGAATTGTGACGGGTGACGAAAAATGGATTTATTTTGAAAACCCGAAGCGGAAAAAATTGTGGCTTTCACCTGGCGAAGCCGGTCCTTCAACACCAAGGCCAAATCGCTTCGGCAAGAAGACCATGCTCTGTGTCTGGTGGGACCAGAGCGGTATTGTGTATTATGAACTCTTAAAGCCCGGCGAAACCGTTAATACACAACGCTATCGTCAACAAATTATTAATTTAAACCACGCATTAATCGAAAGACGACCGGGATGGGCCAGAAGACATGGAAAAGTGATTTTGTTACACGACAATGCGCCGTCTCACACAGCAAAAGCAGTGAAAGACACCTTGAAATCGCTTGGATGGGACATCCTTCCGCACCCGCCGTATTCGCCAGACCTGGCGCCATCTGACTATCACCTCTTCGCATCAATGGGGCACGCGCTCCCAGAGCAGAACTTCAGCAATTTCGAGGAAGTTGGAAAATGGCTCGACGAATGGTTTGCCGCAAAAGACAAGCAGTTTTTCTGGCATGGTATTCATAAGTTACCTGAAAGATGGGTGAAATGTGTAGAAGCCGATGGCCAATATTTTGAATAAAACAAAAATTAATTTCCCTTGAAAATTACGTGTTTTTTTTTTTTTACCAAAAAACCGGAAAACACTCATGCATACACCTGGTATTCTATATCTTGTACTGCAGAGTAAGCGCTTTGCGAGGAGCACAGCGCAGGGCTTTGCATACTCGAAAACCGCTTTCGTTGCATTCAAAGTGATGGTTATCTAGTTATGATTCATAGGAGGTTGTTATCTTTATTCCCGTGATACTCTCTAGCAGCATCTCGAGCATTTAGTCCGGCTTTTGAGCGACGCGTTTTGGTTCCGAGTAATTTTAGTCGAAAGTGTGATGAGCGTGTTCCTGCGTACACAGGAAATGTGCGATGCGTACGACGAGCTGGAAGAGCTCCTACGTAGCGTGTATTTAGTTACGCGTCGAGGATGACCCGGTGGACTTGGCAAAGTCTATATCGGAATGTCCTGTATTGTGGGGACTTTGATGGGTACTGCGAGGTGTTGTAAGTCGATTTCGGCGAGACCATTTACATCGATTGGTCTCACCTATTTTATCCGGACCCTCTAGCAAGTATGTTGCCGGCTCTTGTCATGGAGTGTTCAATATACGGACACGAACGCGTGGATGTTGTAGGTATTGAGCATCAAGGGGCGATAACGCTCCTTGGGTTCGATTAACGAACGGGGAACGCACCAATGTGGCAGCGGGTATTATAGAAGCCCTCGGTGATGAGATATATATCGGCTACGATATCGATGCCGTGGACAAGGGCTTTGACGAGGACGTAGCAAGAAATTAAAGACACGGTGCTATGTGTGTGTGTGAGAGAGAGAGAGTACGTTCGAGAGTCAGGAGTTTAAAATCGCTGCGGAAGGAGGGTAGATGCCGACAACAGCTGTGGTGGTGAGTACATAATTTTATTCATTTTTCCAAGTATGTGTACATCTTTGCTCCATCCTGCTCTTATCTCTACTCTTCCTTGTTCACCAGAGAACCCACACCACCTCACTTTACCATCTCCACGTTACCGACACTGGTTAAGCAGAGTAGGCAGCGCGGCGGTGGAAAAGTGGGGTGGTGGGGGAAGAAGTGGGATGGAGCAAAGGTGTACACATACTGCTGATAGCGTTTCTCTTATATCACGCCACTAAAAATCTTCCAGTAAATTCAATTTATTTAAATTTCGTTTTTTCATTTTCAGAGTAATAATTGAAACACAAGAACAAAAAAGGCGGAAGAAAAAATAAAACAATTTATTACGTACACATATACTTCAATTAGTTAATGAATAAGAAATTGTTATTTTCTTAAAATAATTAAGGGCGTTTTAATTCGAACCTTATTATTATGGAGAGTAGTAGAAACATCCGCCATAATCGGATACGACTGCGAATCGAAGGATTTTAATATAACTACTAAATAGCTAATAGACGTGGGGGAATGCCATATAGCCAAACCAGAAGGCATCGCAGATCCTGTCTATATTTCATTATTGCAATTAAACGAAATTACACACAGCAAGGTTATCCAATGTAAGGTAGAAATACATCGAATCATTTATTATTGCGGAATGAGCTAACATGTGTCAATCGTGGTACATGGGCAGTTAGAATATCTGTCGGATTCGTCACGGGATGTCTGTCAACAATTACACATCTTAGGAATATTTACGATGTCCGTAAAAACCAAACGGAAACTCGTAGTATAACTTTATCAGGGTTAGTAAAAATCGACGGATCTTGTCACGGGTCACAGTATTCCGATCTGTACGTAAACTAGGACGATGTAGTAGTATAAGGCACGGGTAAAAACACTCTAGTAGAGCATGAAGCCACCATAAATTTAAACACAAATAGAATTAATCTTAAATCTGGAACAACGTGCCTTTGAACGAACCAAAACTGCATAGACCTCGAAGGAGGATTGAAACTTTTAGGATTCATTACCCGTCGATAAATGCAAATTCAATAGATACAATGTACTGTACGAAGGAATAGCAAAAAGAATAGAAGATATGGGTCACATTAGTCCCAAGCAGTCTATACTCCTTCAACTCAAGATGCAACGTTGGCATTAACAAAGAAATCAGAAAAATTGTTGTACGGTTACACGTTAATACGCATAGAACATCCGAAATTACTTATATTTGAAACTAGAAAAGGAAAAACGTTCGCAAAGCCCAGACAAACAGCTGTAGAGAATCTAGACATATTTGCGTATATAAACGCAAAATTCATTTTTGTCGTAAAACATATTCGAAATCAAATCAATCAATTGCATCTCGATGTTTTGACTCAACGATGCAACCGCGAACAGCTAGTACTGAAGAACGCTTTTGTCATCGCAACTCAGTCACCTGGTGAATTCACCTACCACCTGATGAAGGGATCTGGATACATGGAAGTAGTCGCGGTGGAGCATCGGCTCAGTACCTTAAAGATGTCCTGTGCGTTCCTCATAGTATCGGAAGATTCAATGTGAGTCCTCGCAGGAATTATGCCCTTTTAGATTCTAACCGAAAAGACAGGTCACTGTATCATCAGAGGATCTGATTAGCTGGTCTCCGAGATGAACAGAAGAACCAAATCGAACAAAGCAGCTTGCAACGCTGGCAGCTGGAGAGAAAGAGAGAAAGCTTTGTTCTCGCGAAAAATGTTTTTTTCGAGATTGTTTAGATTTATTTTCATATAAAAACTTCTTGAAATCAAAGTTCTGGTTATTATAGTTTTTTGCAGTCGGGAGTTTTTTACATTTTAAAATTGTTTTTCTAGTTCATTTCGTCACATTTTTACAAAATCAGAAGTGATTAAAACTTGGTTAATAAAATTTGAGTTTACTTAAATTTAAGTAAAACTCGGTTAATACTTAAATTGCTATAAAATCCAGACTGTTCTACCTGTCTGCACCAAATTGAATATCTAATATCGCTAAATATAAGTTCGTTCCTGAAGAAAATTTGACTTCATCTGTCAAAGTTGGCGTACCTCAAAGCGTTAAGTCAACTTTTAAAAAATCATAGCTCCGCAAAATCCGAACCTTTTCATAGATTTGACTCAATTTCAATACTAATCGTCATTAAAGATGAAGCTCTTCTTTCCAAGATAATCTGATCCACCATAGCGCTGATCAAGCACATTACGTCCTCCACAGACCCTGTCTTGCACACTCTTTTTCCTCCTCATTTTTATAACCACACTTTTTCCACGCCATTTTGACGTACACGTCTCAAGTAAACTTATTGCTTTTTATAAAAACTTGGAGACGCGCGTCCCGTTCATTGCACAACCCAATTGTTCACAAGAATCTCATGCAGTTCTGGCAGAGCTCATTGAGTTTATGAGTTATACTTACGTGCAAAAATGATTGAGAGATTAAATAAAATATAGTTATTAAAAATGATTTTGCTGTTTTAGTTTAAAAAAATATTGTAACTATAAAAATGCAATTATAAAAATGGTGTAGAAAGTCACATTGAAGTAGGTTTGAAAAGTATAAAATAAAAAAAAATTATTTAAATAACTCCCAACTGCAAAAAAACTATAATAATCTGGACTCTAGTTTTATAAAGTTTTCGTATGAAGATAAATCTAAAAGGATGAAACATCTTCCGATTAACTAAAATGTAGTTATAATCATATTTAAATTAGAATTAGAAAAATTTATTTACTACTGTTACTACAGACTGCAGAACATTGAATATTTCAACCGTCTTTTACATATCAAGACACATGCTGGCGTCTGGACTCTAATTTAAAAGAACAATTATATATAATATGGACGATTTCCAACGCAAAAGAAAACGTCTCCCGACAGCGGTAAATGAATTATTGTAATTTAAATATGAAGTTAACTAAAATGGCATCAGAAGTTATTTTAATCTTCTTATATTTATTTTCATAAAAAAACTTTTTTAACGCGTTAAGCGCCACGCCGAATTTCTGTGCCTTTCCGTTAGCCGTCAGGCGAGCTCTGCAGGGCCGCTCGCCGATAGACGAGCCAGAGTATAGATAGATGTCGGGTAACGTAACCCGCGTTGAGGACCAGGGCTTGTCTTCGTATGTTTACCTTTCTACTTGCAGATAATTGCACTCGAGCGCCTGACATTTTGCAATCGCAATAAACACTATGTATATACTTTGTCTATATCCTTATAGTCCCTTCATAGACGATACTGCACCGAATGCTATAATCAGAATGCACGAATATTAGGACCAAAGACAGCTAAAAGTGTAACACGAAAAGTAACAACCTTTTGTAACCGATGTACACAGAAACCTCACCTTTGCTTATCTTGTTTTAATAAATTACATTAATGTTTTTAAGTATTATATTTTTTTCCTTGAAGCATTGACCAAACAAAAACCGATATCGCATAATTTAAATGTTCAGTCTCACAAGTACGCAAGGACCGACACACGCGCCGCAATAGAAGAACGAAAAGTCTGCCGCCGGTCCGTAGGGACCGGCGAGGCCTGAACGGAAAGTCTAGCGCCGGTCCCTAGGGACCGGCGTGGCGCTTAACGTGTTAAGCTAAAGCCCTGTTTATTATAGTGTTTTGCAGTCGGAAGTTTTAATTTTTTTAAAATTTATTACAATGACAGTAAGTCATACTCGTCTGTCGATGCCGTGATGGGTGAGATTCTGCTGAAAGGTGGACTGTTGTTCAACCTTACTTTATTTGTAAAGAATTATTTAACTCAAGAGCTTGAAATACAACGGCGGTTTGAAAAGTCCGTGCAAAAATGAAAACTACTTAATTTTTTAGGATAGATCATTTTTATTTTTCAACATAATCTCCTTTTAGACTAATACACTTCGTCCAGCGATGCTTAAAGTCCTGCGGATTCCGATACAACAGCTGCAAACCGTCCATGCAACACCTCACACGATTTCGTTTTTGATCAATCGTGAGCAATCGCGGCACTTATCTTGCGGATAACTTTTTCATGCCCAAATGTTGGTGCAAAATATTATGTACCCGTTCATTCGAGATGCTCACAGCTCTAGCAATCTCACGCACCTTCACTCTACCGTCATCCATCACCATATCATGGATTTTATCAATGTTTTCTGGAGTTGTGGCCGAAACAGGGCGTCCAGAACGTTCAGCGTCACTTCTGTCCATATGGCCACTCCGAAAATTTTGAAACCACTTATAAACTGTTCTAATTGAAGGTGCAGAGTCACCATAATGTTTATCAAGCTTCTCTTTAGTCTCCTGAGGCGGTTTGCCTTTCATAAAGTAATGTTTAATCAACACGCGACATTCTTTTTCGTCCATGTTTTGAAAACCTTTCGACTTCTTCGATTCAAACGAACGCCAAACAAAGAAATAAACCGATCTGGCTGAAACTTGGTGTGTGTTCTTCCAAGAGATGCTACTAACTGAAAATAACTTCGATAGGCAGCAGTAGTGCCCTCTCTCTGACTTTGCACGGACTTTTCAAACCACCCTCGTATGCTGCAGCAGCAGAAGCATTAACAGACTATTCACAAAACTTAAAACTTCATAAAATTCATATTTGTGCATAAATTTTGATGGAAATCATACCAAAGAAGGGACATTTCTGCTTTACGTGTGTGCTAAAATTTCGTCGAATAACAGAGATTTTAATCTTTCGAAGTTTTTAGATACAAATACGCGCGCGCGCGCTCGGCCTTACCACGTTTTTTTGTAACCTCTTTTTGGTCTTTTTGAGCTTATTGACCCAAAAATCTCGAAAAAACTGTGTTTGAATGCAAAACTTCCTCTGCGCGGAAGCTATACAGACATTAGATATTGACCCCACTAATGTCAATAGAAATGGTCGATCGACAGATCGATGTGGCGTAGTAACTTTGTAACGTATGAGTTCGAATTATATTAACTTTTTTTTTAACTAGGCGTCGAGACGCTGTCGCGTCTCTTCATCTTATAAAATCCGTATCACGGTAATCAAGAATTGAATGCCTATATACCGACGAATTTCGAGCGATAGAATTATACCTTACAGTATAATTTACTCAAGTTAGTAGAAGCCTTCGGTAAGAATGAGAGTGGCAGAAAATGCTCGGTTCGTGATGAAACCGAGAACGGTGGGGGTATTACCAACCAGGAGATGAATCAATAGTTTGCTCCATCAAAGCAAGCAAGAACCGGCGCAGAGGGATCCACCGTTGCTTCCACTTTATGTTATCTCTGCCTTAAACCACCCGAGGACAGAAGTGCTAGCAGGGTTTCTATGGATGACACTTCTTAATCGCCTTGTACATAACGTCGACTTACTAAGAAATATCTATATACTGTCCACGAAATAACAGCAACGAAAGTTGTGGTAAAAATAAAAAAAGTCATGTTACTGATTTGGAGTTAAATCGATGCTTAGTTGATTTACTCTCGATAATTGGGAACCTCTGAGACACACTTAACGCAATTCAGATCGGATGCCTAGAAGCCAGGGATAACGGAACCCGCAGGTAGATCATCTTTCCATTGCGCATCCTAAGAAGAACGAACCTCGAAAACTTCTTTCTCGCCTTTCTCTATACCATCCCGTTGTATGTCACTATCCAGAGTGACGATAACTTGTTGACTCATATTGCGCTATATACACTACTGCTTTTGAGATCATGAGACACACTTTCAGAAACTGCAATCAGTAACAAAAACAGTAACCCCATATACTTAGAGCCGGTTAATATTTTAGACAAAAGTAAATTAGGTTTCACTTCATCTATCCAAGCTCCGGTGCAACCGAATTTACTTTGTTAGATGTCACCATCTTAATTTGTATTTTTTTTTTATATATCATCACCCTATTTATTGGTCTTGTGTACTGTAATATACTGTTCGTGCGGCGAAGTTAAGCCGCGGACGCATCAGCCCGAGCACAGTCAGAAAGTACATAGCAGTAACAACGGGGAAAACCGGCCAAAAACATCCAGGCCAAAGAAGCAGATAAAGTCCTCGATAAGCCTATGTCAATACTGTGGTCAACACGTACACGAAGGATTGCGCGTACCGATAACAACCATTCGGAAAAGAAAGACTGAGTTAGTGGGATAGCAGGGAGTATTGTATCCTAGCTTGTTGCCACCTCGAACGGCCGAATCAGTACATAACCTAGCGTTCAGCACACTGTGTGTATTCCATACTATGATGTAGTATGTAAAATCTATGATAATTAGTAGCATAATTAATTAACTTTACGACGCGAGTTTCATTGATTAATAATATAAGATTCACACATTGTTGAAAAAATACTGAATATGGGTAACACACAGTGGATAGTTAATAGACTATAAATAGTTATTACGTAAAGGAAAAAGATACTAAGTGTGAATGGTATGAGCATAAATGGAAAAATTAATTATATAGGTGGTTAAATACCGTGTAGGTCGCAAAAAATGTGAGGTAAAATACCAGTGGGCGCAGAGCACAACTGAGTAAATCAAATATGAAACGCGGGAAGGGAGCGAAATGATTAAATACATGATATTTCGATGTTTAAAGCTACGAGACGCGGCATATGATTGCTTAGTCCAAGTGTAACTATCTATAATCGCGACACGAAAGCGAGAATCTTACGGTATCGTTGTCATCAACAATAATATTGATTCCATGTTGCGTACTTACCCCGGTATGCTACTCAGTTTTATTCCTATCCACAATATACGTCATGGCGTTGCTCTCACGCAACGTAGGGCAAAGAGGGGTTGGTAATATCTTGACGCGTCACACGAGAATTGAGAAAACGTTTAACGGAACGCGGGCTGGTTGTACGGGTTGCAGGTTGTTTCCTCGACGGTAGTCTAGTTGCGAGTGGGTGGGCAGGCGGGGTGGCCGGGTGGGTGGATGCTCGGGTCGAATCGAAAGGGCGGAGGGGGGTATGGACTCCTAATACCACCCCTTGCCCATTCAATTCTCCGGAATTAGGGGAGACGAGCGTTTACTTGGCCCCGCTCCATCGTACCTTTTCCTTATCTCACCAGAGCTGTCTGTGTCCTCGAAATTTTTGTGGGGGTTTCTGATTTATACGGGTCTGGCAAATTCTATGTGCGTGATTGAGCGAGTTTTCTATTCTTCGAGCACACGTGTGGGTGCGTGCATTCGTGTTTGTGTGCAAGGTTCTGCTACCCCGCGGTTGAACTCCGTGCGTTCTGACAAACGCTCGTTCCATTTGTGCGTGCGTCGACCACGGAACGCACAAATACGTGCGCATATTCGTACGCTCCCATGCAACGGCTCCCTCAGCAAACGACACCTTTCGATGTATTTTCATGACTTCTATAAAAGCCCTCATTTGTTTTACATTTCAGTTCTCCGACTTGGGAGTGACAGTGAAGGGTAGGAGAGAGCTGGATAGCGGGAGTGTTCTCCAGGCCCTTCCACGTGGGTGGAAGGGAGAAACACCAAAAAACACCAATAATGGTGTACAAAAATTAGAGACAAGTACATTTACGACAGTGTTTGTAGGTGTGTTTATTCCTACAAACGATATGAACTAAATAAACAGCATGCAGATCACGCATTACCAGGTACATGGGTTTTCCTAATGTAATTTTGTTAATTTTCAATTGTGCAGTCATTATTTAGGTTAGGAGGCGAAATTCAACCATAACAACATATTTCAAATAAAAACTAAGAACAATCGAAGTATTAGAAAAATAATTTTAAAAGTACTTGGAGAGTTCGGTTTTTTTCCGCAGCATATAATAAAGATCCGTGTGTCCACGTCCAGCTATATACTACATTTTTATATACTTACTAAGAAAACGAACTCGCCAAGACAATTAGACATTTTTTTTTTTTTTAAGTTGTTATATAGAATACTAGCAGGGGTACCCGGCGTTGCCCGGGTTAAATTTCTGGGAGTAGTGATGAATGAAATGGAAAAGTGAAATAAGTGGGTATCCAGTCCCCCACCACAACAAAAGTGCTGTTGTGGTGTATTACTGATCTGATGTTCGATCAAGGGTATCATGAGGCCACCCTCACTCATGTCGCTGGACTTTTTGCTTTTTGTTTTGGGTCTGCTCAATTATCAATCCATCCCCTGAAATTTTAGTCAAGGTCAATAAGTGACCTTTGACCTTGGATCTGAGGTCATTGATTTTCTTAAACCCCATGCCCTGATCATTTTTTCCTAATTACACTTTTTGACATTCTGCCTCCTTCAGGTAGTTTATGTAGTGCCCAAACCTCATTGGGGTGCCTGGCTTCGCTCAGCCGGGCATTTGCTCATGGTTATGGCTACCTCTTAAGTCATGCACTCCCTTGGTGCATGACTTAAGAGGTAGCCATAACGGTAGGCGCACCTGACTCACCTCTGGTGTTACAGGCTCGTCACCTTGGGCGAATCCACCAGCTCGGTGCCTTCAGCACCTCATATATACTGTACATTTTTTACCTTGACCCTGGATCTGAGGTCATTTATTTTCTTAAACCATATACCCTGATCACTTTTTTCTAATTACACTTTTTGAAATTATGCCTCCTTCGGGTACTTTGTGTAGTGCCAGAAACACCTTGTTGCCCCCCAGGCCGCCCCCGGGACCCCGATCGGGGTCATGACCCCCCTATGTTGTGGCCAGGGTCAATACACACCCAACCAACCACTTTGGGCAGGGCTAGCTTCAAAATTCTGGGAGCTATGGCTGGACATACATACAGACATACAGACAGACCTACAGAAATATATATTAGATATTGTTACGGTTGAATTTCGCCTTTTAACCTAAATAAACACTGGGCGATTGAAAATTAACAAAATTACATTCAGAAACTACATGTAATTGGTAACGTGCGCTGCATATTATTTACTTATTTCATATCTTTTTGTAAGAATAAATTCACCTATATACTCTTTCGTAAATGTACTTGTCTCCAATTTTTGTACAGCATTTTTGGTGTTTTTAGGTGATTTGTCTGCTTTTTGTAAAGTTTATATTGCATGCGATATATGGCCATGTAGATATACATGGTGTAGGAATTTTTTTCCACATCATGTTAAGGGGAAAAGATACTACGTTTAAGTCACCGTGAGTAGTGTGGAAAGGAGATATCTGATTCTGAGATTCACTCAATTTTCTTCGCAATGACTGAAGGTTTCGAAGAAAGGAAAGTAAATATTATGCTGCATTGAAACTCAATTGCAATGATATTTTTCGTTTCTCTGAAATAAGAATATATTCTACGATTTAAAATTCATTAAATAGAATTTATCGATGATAAATTCAATCAACAATGTTAACAATAACATGAAGCAGCGCTTGGGCCGAAATGAAATGCTTTTAAACTTGCAAAGAATATAAATGGAAATATTTTTTTATTGCCGTAGTTTGTATCATCTGTTACAATGGATAATTAATTACGTATGATTTTTATGTCCTGTTGTTGATTTAATTACTATTTTCTATTGATGCAAAAAAGTTAAGCAATGTAAGTGTGTATGATGAACTTCGAAAATTGAAATAGCTATATCTCGAGAACAGATTGATTGATCCTCCAAGTTCACACACTCGTTGTGTCCCGACTCCTGTCCGTTTGCTTATATTGCTAATGGGTATCTTACTTTATAGTCGTTAACATTTTTTTTTTAAACGCATGTGATTTCTCCAACTTTCATTAATTCTGAATTATCAAGCTACAACTTTCTTTAAGAGTGAGCTGGGGGACAAGTTTGTTCGGTACTCAGTTTGGCAAGAATCGAACAAGACGTTCAAATTTGATAGAATTACAAGTTTTTTAAATTTTAGCAAAAAACAAGTTTGCTTCAACTTTCACAAATTTTTCCCTAGCAAGCCAAAACTTGACATACAAATTACTACAGAACAAGGATACTTGGTCTTGAATTTGGTAAAAATGGATCGAGGTGTTTAAACGTTGTGAAATCTTTAGTTTTACAAAATTGTCAATTATATTCGAAATTTCAAATACAACTTCCTTGATGAGGGGGCCAGAATTGAGATAACCATTACCTGTAGAGGAGATCCAGTGGGTGACAGAGAATGACAAGAAAGCAATGTGCAAATGTTAAATTTGCATGCTATTTACCAGGATCATTGACATGATCGAGTAACAATAAAACAATTAAAATCAGCCATTGTACTACTAGGAGCATTGTCTAAACATTTGCCATGAAAAGTGTCCATTGGATTGCATAGGTTACTCTATGCAATCCGACTTATAGCTCTGTTCAAGTTGGTCCGTCGCGTTTCGCAGACACAACATTCCACCTGATTAATAGGAGTATCTATCAAGAATTGGATGCTTGGAATTCTTTGACAACAATGGTCCGAGTGCTACAAATATACGATAACTCATTGATGAATTAAAATTCACATTTACCCAAATTATATTTGGTGAGTAAAAGTAAAGTCTCACTTATTGAAGCATGTTGTGGTACGATGAAATTCCAAATGAGATTAAGTTAAAAGGTGCCTATGGCAATTGCACTTACCGCTATCCCCTGAAACGATTCACATTTCAGTAAACGTCAACAATGACAAATTATCCAAATTTAAATCAAAATCTGTTTTCCCGGCTCCTATCGTAAAAATCTTGACTGTCTTTTGGAAGAGATGGAATTCGAGCCTTTGCTTTACCAAAGAATCTGTCGTAGAGGAATCAGCAAAAACGAATTCCAAGCCATCACTGTTAACTTCTATTTACAGAAATAAGTTGCAATTGCTATGACTCGTATTTCCAAAACTGAATTAGTCTGATAGTAAATATACAGCTGCAATATCATATTGCACTCCACTCCGCAATGCCCAGACTATGTTTTTGCTAGAAAAACTATGATTAAAAAATTTGTCATCTGACGACTATCAATATAATCTAATAATTAAAAATACAGCTCACTGCACCATCTATTATAATTTAGTTACTTATTCCTTTTTTACGAGTCTCTCCGGTATTGCGAGGTTATATTTTTTGTACCGGCTGTAAACATAAGTTTCAACTATAAAAACTAATACTTTTTCGAGACGTTCCCTGTTTTTCGAGGTTACTCTTGTTACAAGTGCACTGTCGTCGAAATAATATGTACATACATACTATTTGATTTCATTTGTTTTTATAAAATACGTTAGCTTTTATGCTTAATAGTTATATTTATTGCTCTTTTTGACACAAATAATCATTTTCAATAAACAATGGTATAAATAAATTATTCCATGTGTAAACCATTCATTGAAGGGACTAAGCCTACAGCCAACTGATGCCGTGTTGCCACGTTACTTCATCGTAAAGACATGGCGCAGAGGTGTAGTAAACCCGATGGCAGAAGCTCAAACTAAACTCCATATAACGTAAAAACTAGGCCGATAATCGTATTTCTTACCGGGACCATTGAATTGCTATAAGTTTAAAGTATATAAATCCGATTTTTCTGAAATACCTTATGGATTTCTACTAATGTATATATTTTTGTATCGACCAAAAATGGGGTTTCCCTAGGTCACCTCGGGATTCCGTTACAAAAAACACCTACTCTTAATAATTTTTTTCTCTCTAATTAGGTCGCTAACCATCCCTGAATTTTCGTAGGGAGAATAAATAATATATTAAAAACAGCATACAATTTTTTTATATAAATCCTATGGACTGAGCCACCACGAGAGCCAGCACGAGAATCACCTTGAGGCGAGGCGAAACCTCTATACTCCTCCCATAAGTGCGAAAGAGATAGGATAGTATGGTGCTTATGGCGGAGTGAAAGTGAAGCAGCACATCTGTGTATGAAGGTTCCGCCTCGCTTTAAGGGGAGGCGAAATACTGCGGGTGCTTCCCCATGATGCGTAACTTGGGTACACCTGCGTACGCGTAAGATAATCTGAACCAATCGGAGCACCTCATCTAAGGATTCAGGTATTCTCCATTCAGTTGACCCTGAGGGTGCTTCCCCATGTCGCGTAACTTGCGTACGCCGGCGTACACGTAACTTGCGGATGTTGGTTATATGGAGAAAAATCACTAGCTGATTACGCTATCATTTAGTCACCAATCCTCATGACGCGTATTTCTGTAAAGATTGCGTAAAACGTATTTAGCACAACGAATTGTAGATTGCCAAACATATGTAGTACTAGAACGAAACCTATAATCGGAATTATCATTGGATGTTGTAAAGTAGCGTTGCGATAAATACGCGCCATGGGGAATAGGTACTTTCACATGCGAGATTGTGCGCAGCGGAATATATGTGCCATGTAAACTGGAAACAATATGAAAAGTCGAAGCTAAGGACTTAACAAACGTTTGAAAGGCTGGTCGACGCCAGTTATCAAAACTATTTGCTCTGTATCAACTTATGGTAGTTAGATGATAAAGTTAACGGTAGCCTACGGGGACTCGACAATGTCGAAAACACAAGCATACGAGTGGTACAAAGAGTTTAAAGCGGGATGTACTGTGGTTGATGATGTGCCTCGTTCTGGTCGTCCATCTACCTCTGTGACTGACGAAAACATTGAAAAAGAAAATTTTGCTCAAAATCGTCGTGTGAGCATCAGGGAGATAGCAGCCGATCTTGGTGTCTCGTTTCGATCGGTGCGGAGCGTTATGCACGATGTTTTGTGCATGAAACGAGTTCAAGCGTGGCTTGTGCCAAGAATGCTGAATTTTTTGCAGAATCAGCATCGCATTGCAGTCGCTAAAGAAATGCTTTCTTTGTGCCAAAATATTATCGAATGCATATTGCCGGTGACGAGACATGAGTCTATGAAAATGACATCGAAACGAACCAACAATCATCGGAATGGTGCTTCTCAGACGAGCCAAAACCCAAAAAACTACGACGAAGTCGATCCAAAATCAAGGTTTTGTTTACCGTTTTCTTTGATTGCCGTGGTGTGGTCCACTCCGAATTCCTTTCGCCAGGCCTAACAGTAAATAAGGAGTATTATGTGAGCGTACTGAAGCGTTTGAGGGAGAATATTCGTCGCCAGAGGCCGGAACTGTGGAGAAACAACTCGTGGTTTCTTCACCACGACAATGCACCGGCTCATACATATGATCTTCTACGCGACTATTTGACCAAAACAACGTTAATACCGTTCCGCAAGCTCTATATTCACTTGGCATGGCCCCGTATGACTTTTTCCTGTTCTCACGACTCAAGTTACCACTTCGCGGAAAGCGTTTTGGAACGATTGAGGCGATAAAGGAGAATCCGCAGAAGGAGCTTAAGGCGATTCCAAAGTCGGCCTTTCTTCGGTATTTCTTCCTTTCTCCATTCACGGGCAGAAATGCAGCCGGCCGTAAGAGGGTTATCCGCCATTCTTTCGGGACATTTAAAGAAATTATTATTAATAAAAGTGATTCCCTAGTAAATTTCACCGAAGTAGACAACTCACTCAGTATCTTCGGCATATTGTTGAACAAAGACGCTATTGCATCTGTCGAAAAAAAAATAGAGAACAAGTACCTCGAGAACATTAGAATAACGAACGTGCGCTCGTTACCGCGAGTGACCTGCGACAAGTGCTATCGCGGCACTTTCGAACGCGTCATCAACAAAGAAGCTGTAGCCTTCCACTGGGAAATCAGCAGTCCAAAGATTTGCCAAAACCATAACCACACCTGACTTCAAGGATGCGACGGTGATCGAGCAGTTCTCAGCCGGCACACTTGTAGTCACGCTCGACTAGAGACTATCAGCCCGCTACGTCCTTCCGCCCAAGCAGCCAACGCCGAGGAGATGTACGTCAAAGACGTACAGCAATCGGTAAGCTAACAATAACATTATACGTATTCATAAACATATAAAATAGCCAAATGAATTCACCCAAGAGAAGAACCAAAACACACTTCAAATCAGCCTCATCATTACCGGTAAATCTCGGTTGAAGCGAGGTTCTCCGTTAAAAAAACTGTTAGCCTTTTTTAAAAAACTAATATTAAAAGGTAGGACGTAACACAGGGAATGATGGATTTTACCGGATAAGCGAAAAAATGTACTGATGTCGGAATAAAATTGTTTCGAGTTAAGCGGCGTAGAATCGTCTTTGTCAGTAACTGATCAGGCGAACTTGAGCATCTGCACAGATACGACATGAGAAGTGCTCATTGGATCGTCGCACTACCGTGTCACTTTGCTGAATTGCCACAGAATTCGAGAAGTCAGAATAATTTTCTCTCGAAATATTTTTATGGTCTTAAATGGTACGACGGCGATGTGAGCTGTAAACAAGCATACGCTAACCTGCGTGAAATTTCGGAAAAATAAAGAGGTTTCTATACACGCGGTCACAAGAAGGCTACACTTCTTTGCGATATCACGAGTTGTGAAATTCCCAGCCCGAAGGATGAGGAGGGCGCATCATCGTACACATTTATGCCGCAATATTTCCGAAAATGCTTCACACACGCTATGATAAGCGGTACAGCGTTTTCGCACTGTGCGATGCGCCAAGCTTTCCAAATAAAACATTGGCTTTACTAGCACCTGTTTAAAGGAGAATCGTACATGGATGTTTGGTCGGCAAACGTAGAGGAATAGAATAAGAAAGAGGATAAATCTTCACCATGCAGTCGTGACACGATAGAGGATGATGTGAAATAAATTTTACTTATATATCAGGAGTACAAATTGAAAATGCGGGATTTTTTTCTATTTTTGAACGTTTATTCTGAAAAAATGGTAACAAATGAATTATTCAAAGTATTGTCCATCGCTAGCCACAACTTTTTCCCATCTTTCTGGCAATTTACGGATACCGTCGCGAAAAAATTCGGCCGGCTTGGCTGCTATCCAGTCATCGACCCATTTTTGGGCTTCTTCGTAAGAATGGAAGCGCTGGTCAGCTAGGCCATGTGTCATCGATCGGAAAAGGTGGTAATCGGAAGGAGCAATATCTGGGCTATACGGCGGGTGGGGTAAGACTTCCCATTTCAGCGTTTGTAGGTATGTTTTGACCGGCGCTGCAACATGTGGCCGAGCGTTGTCATGTTGCAAAATTACTTTGTCGTGTCTTTGCTCGTATTGTGGCCGTTTTTCTTTGAGTGCGCGGCTCAAACGCATCAATTGAGTTCGGTATAGTGCTCCTGTGATGGTTTCGTTCGATTTCAATAGCTCATAATACACCACACCCAGCTGGTCCCACCAAATACAGAGCATGAGCTTGGCGCCGTGAATATTTGGTTTGGCCGTCGATGATGATGCATGGCCGGGGTAACCATATGCTTTTTTGCGCTTCGGGTTATCGTAATGGATCCACTTTTCATCACCAGTGACAATGCGATGCAAAAAACCCTTCCGTTTTTGCCGTTCGAGCAGCAGTTCGCATGCAAAAAAACGGCGCTCGACGTCTCTCGGCTTCAGCTCATACGGCACCCAATGTCCTTGCTTTTGGATCATTCCGAGGGCTTTTATACGATGGGAAATGGCTTGTTGTGTCACTCCCAATGAATCTGCGAGCTCTTGTTGAGTTTGACACGAGTCTTCATTGAGTATTGCCTCCAATTCAGCATTCTCAAACTTTTTCACTTGGCCCGGCCGCTCTTTGTCCTCAACGTCAAAATCACCACTTCTAAACCGCACAAACCATCTCTCGCACGTTGAAACCGATGGAACATGACTCGGATAAGCCTCGGAGACCAATCGATGTGCTTCAGCAGCACTTTTCTTCAAATTAAAGAAGTAAATTAAAACTTCCCGCAAATGCTGTTTTGTTGGCACGAAACTCGACATATTGAGAGCTCAAAAAAACTATGAATTTGACACTGCGACAAATTGACACATACTGAAAATTAAAGCTATAAGACGTAGCTTTGACATGAACATAGTCACAGTACTGCCTGATGCGTATAGCGTTAGTAACGCCATCTGTTATCAAACCCGCATTTTCAATTTGTACCCCTGATACGTATATCAAAGCGTATAGGTCATCATTTAATCATCGACTATGTGTTCACCATGAACACTAGACAAATCTACGAGAGTCTGCAGTATCTACCGCTTTCAACCGTTGGAGTATACCCTGTTGAGAGAATACCTCGTGTATGGTCATTACCGTCCGGACTTGTTGACACGGATAACCATTACGGACCTGGAGCGTATTGGATCACCATATACATTAACCATCATGGAAAAGGAATGTATTTTGATAGCTACGTGCTACCACCGATTATACCGCAACATCTCGTACGGCTACGAAAGAACTGCAAGTTCTATCGGTAGGGCCTCAAGCAGCTACAGAGTAATACTTCGGATGTGTGCGGACAATTTTGTATCGTATTCCTGTATCTTATGTCATGCGGATTTACCATGTCGCGATTTAATAATCTCTTTAGCGATAATGTCATATTGTTTTCATCTAATTTCAAGGCACTCGGCCATGAGGAAAATCATCAAATTTCGCCGACGAATATTATTTAGTTTTCATGACACATCTCATCTGTATATCAAGATGTGAGTATACATATACGTGTGCGAGAGTATGCAAGTGATTCGGGATATTTTTTGCTGCTGTTACTAGGCTGTTAAGAAGAATGCGACAAATATTAAAGGATATTGATGAGCCATTTTCAGTCGTGTTGTAACCCTAATATTTCACCGGATTACCGTGGAACGATACACTACTAACCTTGCCGAATAATGCTTTGATGGTTCGAACGGGCGCCTCGTGTCCGGGAGTCCAAGTCACGCAAACGTGAGAGAGAGAGAGAATGAATGTACGAACAGGAACGTTATTTATTTAATATACAGGTTAAGAATACTAATTATCAGGTACGTACTTTATAGGATAATATATAATGCGAATAAGACTTCGTAACCTAATGCGTTATCCAACGCCAACAGTAAATAGTAATTTACGCGTTATACAAAGCAACGTAATCTCTACTAACGCGATATTCAACGCACACAGCAATATCTTATCAATGCGTTATACAATGCACACAGCAATATGTTCTCAACGCGTTTTTCAATGCACACAGCAATATTCTGTGTGCATTGAATATATGGAAGCAATATGGAAGCCTACTTCCATCAGTTTTGCGGCCACAACTGCTGAGGTGTGAGCTGGTGCGTTGAAATTCTTTTTCGTCCATGTTTTGAAAACCTTTCGACTTCTTCGATTCAAACGAACGCCAAACACAAAGAAATAAACCGATCTGGCTGAAACTTGGTGTATGTTCTTCCAAGAGATGCTACTAACTGAAAATAACTTCGATAGGCAGCAGTAGTGCCCTCTCTCTGACTTTGCACGGACTTTTCAAACCACCCTCGTACAAGGCACACAGCACTTCTTTGGTGAACACGTTATTCAACGCAACCGTAACTGTTCTCTACCGTCGTTTGCCACGAGCGGCAGGGATGCTCTTTCACAGCTCGTTGCTAACTCCCCTCTGGCGTCTTGGCTTCTTCCTCAGACTCGCGTTGCACGGGCTGACGCATGCGCTCGTCGCTCGTGTGATCGCTCACCACGCACTACGATTCATTCGAAAAGTTACACTCTACGAGAAAGCAATAAGAATGGCAAATAACGGTGCAAATATCGTGTCACGCGATATCGCCATATATAGCGAACCCTATTATGTACGGTTTAAATAAATCATTCGGTAAAATCAAGGTTGTTAAAGCTACTTTTTAAAAGTAACTAGTTACAGTTACAGTTTTTTGCAGTAAAAAAGTAACTAGTTACAGTTATTAGTTACTGGTGGTAAAAAGTAACATGTTACAGTTATAGTTACTCAAAAAGTAACGAGTCGTTACTTTTCAGTTACTTTTCTACAATAATTATGTAAGACAGAGGTAAAAGAATGTAAGATAGAGGTAAAAGAATTATATCATATATTCTCTAAATGTTGATAAATTTATATATATAACCTGCTTCACAGAATAAAATTGCATTTTGTTGCCACAAATAATATATGCATATGATATATATTAAATATATCTATGTTTTAACCCTAGAAAACATCACTTCTTTTTCAACTGAAAACACATCACTTGGGTCTACGAATCTAGGTGAGCACTGAAGGTGATTATTATAGGAAATTATTCAAATGATAATAGAGACCTTTAGCGATTTTTCTGTCGTATGCTGAACTTTCTGTAGGATATCGGTTCCAATTATTGTCGGTGTCCTAATTACTGCCAATTGTTTTAATTGCAATATTATAATAACTTTATTATAATATTCCAAATAAAACAAGTGGCAGTAATTAGGACACTGACAGTAATTGGGACTGATATCTTATTATTCCTCCTGCTTACAGCAAGCGATCGAAAAAAATGAGTTTTTTCAGACTCATGTGGTGTGTTATAGGATTAATATTAAAAGCGTTTAATAAAAATTCTTATTAATTTTTTGAAGTATTTGATATTCTATTACATCATCCTGAAGATGTCCTCTTTGTGGCGTCATTACAGAGCCACCGACGCTCAACATTCGTTCCACTGATGCACTACTCGGCAGTGCCGTATTATACAGGGTGCGCCATCTCAATCTGGTCGATGGAAGTATTGAATAACTCTGACAGATTTCAACCGACCAGCGTCGTACAACACGTTTCGTATAGGTTATTTCAGTACAATTTCAACCATGTATCGCTATACGCCGAAAGAACGCGCCGAAATAGTTTTGCTTTACATTGAAAATAATCGTTCAGTTGTGTCAACTCAGCGTGCGTATCGTAAAAAATATCGCGGACGTTCTGCGCCCAAAGGCGACACTATCCGTCATTTAGCTTCAAATTTCATGGAGCACGGGTCTGTAGCGAATCTCCAACATCAAGCTCGACCGCGTCCAGGTCGTTCAAATGAAAATATCGAAGCTGTTCGACAGAGTGTTGCAGAAAATCCAAATGTCTCATACCGCCGCCGGTCTCAGCAATTAAACATCAGTGGAACCACTTTGAGAAGGATTTTAAAGCAAGATCTTCACATGTTTCCGTACAAAGTGCAGTTGACTCAAAGATTATTGGAAACTGACAAGCCGCGACGCTTGGCTTACGCTAATAACGTTAGTCGAATGAAGGAAGCTGAGCCGGATTTTTGGGAGCGAATTCTGATGACCGACGAGGCTCACTTCACCCTCTCTGGCGCTGTCAACAAACAAAACTGTCGCATGTGGGGCACCGATAATCCTCATATTATTCACGAAACTCCATTGCACGATGAGAAAGTGTCAGTTTGGGCCGGTGTTTGCTCAAAAACCACCATTGGACCATTTTTCTTCAGAGCTGGTGAAACTGTCAATGGGGATCGATATCGGTGGATGTTGGCACACTTTGTTTTACCACAAATGCGTGAAAAAGGTCTTAAGGAATTTTGGTTCCAACAAGATGGTGCGACATGTCACACTGCGCGCTCAACAATGGACTATTTGCGTCGGAAGTTCCCAGGACGTGTGATATCAAAGAAAGGTGATATTGACTGGCCACCAAGATCGCCGGATTTGACTGCACCGGACTTCTTCTTGTGGGGATTTTTGAAAAGTAAAGTCTATGCCAACAAGCCGAAGACCATAGAGGAGCTAAAAAACAACATTCGAGCCGAAATCGCAGCGATATCGCCCGAGACGCTGGCAAATACAATGGAAAATGCCGAAAAAAGAGCTCATTTTTGTCTCAGTAATAAAGGCGGACATTTGATCGATGTGGTTTTTGGAAACTAATCAAAATAAATTGTAATGAATCAAATTTAATAAAAAAATACGACTTTGTGAAATCTGTTGAAAATTCTCTAAGTTATTCAATACTTCCATCGACCAGATTGAGATGGCGCACCCTGTATTTAATAAACAGTTTTTTAATTGTAGGATAGTTGTTTAACATAGCAATATTGCTATTATTTGATTTTAAAAATCGATACATTTCTTCTTGTGTGGACTCCACTTTTTTTGTTTGCTTTTTGTTAAAAGCGAATAAATCTTCTTGATTCTCGGCTATATCACTGCAATTTGGGGAAATGTCGATTGAATGGATTCCTAATGACTCCTCTAAATACTTTTTAGCGAGTTTCCTTTCTTCTACATTCATCCAGTTTAATTTAAATTTTGGATGCAAACAACTTGCGAGGATTAATTCCTTTTTATCTTCCAATGCAGAAAATCTAATATTACACGTTCAGAATTAATGGATTTTGTTCTTTATTTAAAAATTAGGGATAAACTTCCGAAAACCCCCCACCTCCGCTTGAGCTGTAATTTTGCACACTTATGTTTTTGGCCTCCTGAGCACGAATATGAAAATTAAAATTGGCGCAAATTTGATCTTCCCATTGAAATTTCAAAAAAGTCGATTTTGAAGGGGTTTTTCTATGTTATTTCAAGAACTACTGATTGGAGACTAAAATGTTTCCAACAAAAGTTGTAGATTATGTAAAAATACACATCTTATGTTGAAGACATTTTTTTGTACAACCAATTGTTTTCAA
>OZ012705.1:52528869-52563543 GCA_963942595.1 Cylloceria caligata
TAATTTACATCAACATGATTAAAAAGGTGAGTATGGAGACGAATCTTAAACAGCTCTAGACTAGAAGAAGAAGTGACATGAGATGGTAAGGTCTCCCAAAAATAAATGCCAGAGAGAGAAAATGCGTTTCTATGAGTAGTTATGCGATGCATTGGCACAGAAAAAGTCGATCGCGGTCTCCTTTACTGACGTTCAGGAGTGTCCCTCTGGTGATTGAACAGAGCCAATAAATATGTTGGTGCTTTCTGATGCATAATGTTACACATTGAAATACCAAGAAAATACAGACGTCACGATTTAACTGTAAGCCAGCCAAGTTGTCGGCTCTACGGAGTGATATGAGTATCGCATCGAAGATCGAAAACAAAACGTATACAGTAATAATGAGACGTTCTAATTTTAAATTCAATTCTTCAGTCAGATTGTGATAAACTAAGCAGCAGTAATTTAATAGCGAAAAAATTAAGGAAATTATTTATAATGATCTTAATTCTTGAGAAAGGGCCATGCGATGAAATTTTAACCTATAGACAGCAAAGTGGACTTTTTGTGAGATATGCAAAACATGAGATTTCCAAGATAAATTACAGTGCATGATCACTTCAAAGTTCCTAGCTTCACTAACGAATGGAATATTCACCCCATTTAAAGAAACCGGTGGTAACATTGAAAAATCGAATTCACGTGTATACGCATTGCTACCGAATATAAGAACTTTTGATTTGGCGATGTTTAGACTTTAGAACATTTGAAATTGCAAAGTTGGCAATGGCTTGAACGTCCTCGGTAATTAACCTTATTCCTTCATTTATTTGAGACGGGAGGCAACTAAGATATATCTGCGTATCGTCAGCAAATATCATGTGCTGTGAGTATTGAAGTGCAGTGCTAATGTCATTAATATAAAGAGAAAAAAGAAGAGGACCTAGGACGGAACCTTGTGGTACGCCCGCTACAGTAGGTGATCAGAAGGAGGAAGTCCCATGGTCATCAATAACTGCTTGAGTTCTTCCAGTCAAATATGAAAAAATCCAATCAAGAACTGGTTCTGCAAGGCACACTTTTTTAATTTCGCATGAAGTTGTAAGTGTGGTACAGTGTCAAATGCCTTACTAAAATCAAATAAGATGGGAATGGTAATACGCCTTTCATCCACATTGCGCCTCACATCGCCACACACACGTAGTAATACTGATTTAGTACTGTGGCCACTACGATATCCCGATTGACGTGGATCAAAAACTTGGGTCGATTCAATCCAGTCAGTCATCTGCTTATGAACCAATCTCTCAAGCACTTTGGAAAGTTCACTAAGGTTAGTTATCGGCCTAGTATCAGACGAGGAAAGGGGTGTTTGAATTTTAGATAACGGTCGAAGAAAAGCCTTTTTCCAACACTGAGGGAACTTAGATGACTGGAAAGAATGGTTAAACATAGCTGTTAGCAATGAGCACGAAACCTCAATAGACTTATTTATTAGGAACAAACAAATTCCATCCGGACCATCCGCATATGACTTGGAACTAGAATTGGTAGAGATAATAAATCGTACTTGGTTGGACGTGATTTCAGTAAAGTTGAATAAAGGGCGAACTGGTTGAATTAATGAACTCATCGTGCGAAACTCATCGTATGAACAAGGCGGTAATTGGCTGGATACAGCAGAATAAATAGAATTAAGCTCTTCTGGTTGAAAGAAATTAAGTGGTGATGCAGAAGACGATTTGGCTAAACCAAGAGTCGCCAGCTCTTTCCACAATTTATTCGGATCTCTTATGGTTGACAATCTCTGAAGATGGTACTCACTTTTCGCATGTCTTAAGTCATTTTCAAGTTCATCTCTATACTTTCTAAAAATTGCAAGGTCTAGTATGCTTCTAGATCGCCGTGGACGCGTATACAATAAATTTCGCTGAGCCATGCGTTCTCTCAAATTTTGTGTGAGCCAAGGTGCCGGAAGACAATGAACACAGAAAGAGCGGAATGGCGCAATTTTATTCAGAGACTCTAGAAATGCTCCAAACAATAGATTAACTATCGTATTTATATCATCAGGTATTGTATCCGAATTACAACTCGAATTAGAGCTAAATCTCGAGATTGCTAAATCCCAAAGAATTAAATCTATTCGATAAAAAATTCAAAAAGCTTCTATCATTAAAATTATTGTTGACTCACCGTGTAATGTTATGCTCAATAGTAGGTTCCACCTCAAACACGTAATGAAGTTCTAATAGATCATGTCCAGCTATAAACGGAGCCTCGGATAGAAAAGATAGTTTTTTTTCTTCACTATCGATTAAGAATACATCGATCCAGGAATCAGAAGTCGCCGAGTGGTGAGTTGTTGCGGATTCAACAATGTGTAGTGAAAGGGAGAAGGCTAATTGGCGTAGATAAATTGATTCATAATCATTACCAGCTAAATTACAATTAAGATCACCTGCTATAATAATATTTTCATACATGTGAGAGAAATGACATAAAGCCTCGACAAAATCCCCTAGCAGTGATCCTCTTGGTGGTCTATATACTCAGGCAAAAAGAAGCTTCTTAGTATTAGATCCAGTAATTTCGATAATTAAATATTCTGGAGCATTTGAATATTGACTTGGTGATGCCATTAATACTTTTACCTTTAGGGACTTGTGTATGAAGCAAGCAACTCCTCCACCCTCTTTTCCTTCACGATCATTACGAATTAGGAAATATCCCTCTGCTCGTAACATGTTATCAGATACAAATGAATGAAGCCACGTTTCACTCAACGAGATAATATGAAATTTGCACTCGTGTACGGTTCATTGAATTAGTTCCATATGCCCTCGTAAGAAATTAACATTCAACTGAGTTATCTCCAAATGCGACATTGAGAGTGAGAGGGATAAATAAGCTTGACTATTTGGAGACAGTCAGATCAATTTATCAAGATCAGCCTCAGTTGAAATGACGATTGGTGTTTGACTATCATTCTTGCGCACAAATATGGAACCAGAGCAAGACCATACATATTTATAAATACGTTCAGAAGCACGAGCTTTTACAAGACGTAGCAGATGATAGAGTGCGGGTGGAAGAAACTCATTAACATAGACGAGCCCTCGTCGATCAAGGCCAGACACTTCCCTGAGAGTCAAATTTTTCTTGACTCTATTTTTGTTGAGAATGTGTTCTCTGACTTGGTGCGATTTGAGAGTGATTATAAAAGATTTTGAGGATATTTGTCTCAAGTTATTAGTATTGACATTACTTGGCTCATTATGTAGAGGATTTTTCTTTTGTCAAGACTTCGAATTTCAAAGACATCACTTAAGAGGTTCGGTATACCAAGGGCTTTAAAAACTTTCTCTACAACTCCGCGGAATCACTTATTATTGAAGGCCCACCAGATAGTGTGATTTCAGTAGAGAGCGGGACTGCAGTACCTTAGTCCTAAATGAGTGAAGCTCACGTGACAGATCTATATTTTGCTGTAATAATTGCGCGTAATTTGCTTCAAGATGCGTGTAATGTTAATGAGTGTGAGTAAATTATAAATGTTTGATAATGTTCCAACAAAAGTATTAAAAACCTTTAAGATAGACACTAACTGATGCGGCAAGGCACTATGAGATGAATTAACAAGTGCGCAGAGTAAGCGCCTATTGAGACTGAGTACAACATAATAAATAACAATGAATATAGTGCTCTGCACAGTGAAACTGTACTAATTGAATATTACTACGCTGTCGACGGATAGTAGGTCGATGCATTCGCACTTAGTAAGTCGAGTGACAGCTGCGAATGTTAATATGAAGGATCCTGGTGACAAGTATGCTAAATTGAATGCACTCAATATTTAACAAGAATAAATCAATATTTATTGAATCATTTAACAATATTTAAATAATAACTTGTGAGTAAAAAGAGTAATATACAATTGATTAGATCTGGCCTGTGTGTTGATGTACTGTTGGTGATTGGGTCTCAGGCCTGTGAGTTGCCTTGGTGATTCCGTGTGGTTGATCCTGATGATAAGGTCTGACTGTAGAGCTCGAAAAATGCCACACGGCAGTCTGATGAGGGTCCTGACGCCGATGATCGGTGCTGAGCAGAATGGCGTCTGTGCAGCCAACGCGCGAACCACGCCGTTGACGTTTATGTGATTGGCTCTGTGGTTCTGATGATCTGCTATGAGTTTCACTAACACTGAGTTTAAACACGGGTGATTTGAGCAAGAATGTATTCCACTACAGAAATGAATCCGCACTAGAGTGATTAGAACAAGAGAATATCTCCGTGAGCTTTACGCGGGAACGTGTATAGCGAGCGACTCGAGTGAGACCAATGGCCACATCCGTCGACCACGCGGCAGAGTATCAAGAAGACGGACGTGCGTCACAGCTTGCTTGTGATTTGCTGTTAGCGATGGAAGGCGAGCCTTATGAGTGGTCTTGCCGATGGGGCCACGCTAACAGCGTTGGCCGCTTGAGTGAGCTTCGATCGAGGATGTGAGCAGATGGACAATATGCATGAGTGCGCGGTCGATAAATCGATATAGCATACCTGCGAGCTATACCATATGACGCGAGGCGTCAGATGATTGTGACTGTAGCGTGTGCATGAGTTGAGTGTGTCTGGTAAGCGTGAAAACTGAACATTCCGCCCGCCATCAGCAACGGTGTTGATGATTAAATGTGATCTGTTCTTCATTCAGTTTGAGCTGGTAAGATGGCGAGCTTGGTGATTGGTCGAACGAGTGTTGTTGTTGCAGTTTTGAGTGACACTACCCTGGTCAGTCCATCCTTTCCTGGATGGAGTTGAGTGACTCTGGCGAGAGGCCATTTTGATGGTGGAGACCTCTCATCAGTGATCAGTACTAATGAACCGACCTTGATGGTGTTCGATGGATGATGCCATTTCGATGTAGACAGTTGGCGCTGGAGATATTGAGTTGACCATTTGGACCAAAAATATTGAAGCCTTTGTTGTATTAGTTGCCATCGTGATAGTCTAGTAACGTTCAGATCTGTGAGTGATGGCTCTGGTATGGCTGTGAGCGGCTCTCCTATGAGAAAGTGAGCTGGTGTGAGTGCTGAAGTATCTTCAGGGTCTTCTGTGAGTAGTTCCAATGGTCGTGAGTTGAGCGTTGCTTCGATCTGGATGAGCAACGTAGTTAATTCCTCGAACGTGAGTGCGATGTCTCCTACTGTTCGGTTCAGGTGATATTTTACTGATTTGACTGCTGCTTCCCATTTTCCTCCCATATGTGGAGCTGCTGGTGGGTTGAACTTCCATGTAGTTCCATCACTGGTGAGTGAGCAATGCAGTGAGAGTGATTCTGTTGTACCTTGAGTGAAGAGCTTGGTGAGTATGGCATCTGCTCCTATGAAGTTTGTGCCGCAATCACTATAGAGAGTGTTGCAGATGCCTCTGCGTCCAGTGAACCGTCTGAATGCAGCAATGAATGAGTCAGTTGAGTAGTCACTCACGGCCTCCAGATGCAAGGCCGAGGTGACGAAGCACACGAAAATGCACAGCCATCCTTTATGTTGTTTGGCGCCTCTACCTTTCCAGGTTTTGATGGTCAGTGGACCAGCGTAGTCCACACCTGAATAGAAGAATGGTCGTGCTGGGGTGACTCTCTTGGTTGGTAATTGACCCATGAGTTGTTGTGCTCTGACGCCACGTTGTCGAGCACATTTCATGCAGCTGAGTATATGCGACCGTACAGGAGCTCTACCACCAATAATCCAGTACGATTGCCTTGTGTAGTTCAGGGTGAGTTGCGTGCCTCCATGCATGGTTTTGTGATGTGCATCTGCTATGATGAGTGTGGTGAAGTGAGAATGTCGTGGGAGTATTGCTGGGTGAATTGCCTCAAGTTCCAGTTGTGAGTTGGTCAATCTTCCTCCAACCCGAATGATGCCTTGAGTGTCGATATAGGCAGTCAGGCGATTGAAGGGATGAGCTGTTGGTAGTTGAGCTATGGTGATCAATTTGAGCTCTGTTGAGAAATATGCTGCTTGAGTTGCTTTGATCCAAAATACTCTTGCTCTCTCAATATCTTGTGGCGAGAGAGGGTTAAAGAGCGTTGAGTTTGGCAATTTCTTGATGAGTTGACTTACTCGAAAGCATATTGCGGTTACTCTGAGTAGTCTAGTGAGAGAAGAGTGTCTGTATATCATCTCCCAATGATATACGTCCTGATTTGTTGCCACTGTGAATGCGACCCCTGGTCGCTCCTCCTGATGAGTCTGTGAGTCTTGTTGATAGTGTTGAGTTGGCCATGAACATTGATCGCCGGTGAGCCACTGTGGTCCTGTCCACCACAGGAGGTGCTTCTGGAGCTGGGAGATACTGATGCCCCTTGAAGCACAATCGGCTGGATTGTCTTTGCCAGGAACAAATCTCCATACGCTGTTTGGAGTTAGTTCTTGAATTGCTGACACTCTGTTCCTGACAAAGTCCTTCCACCGTGATGGGTGTGAGTTAATCCAGGTGAGCGTTACTGAGGAATCAGTCCACAGGAACGTTTGAGTGTTGGTGAGTTCCAAGGTTGTTTGCACGTAATTCATGAGCTTTGCTAAGATCAGTGCTGCTGTGAGCTCGAGTCGAGGGATGGAGAGTCGCTTGAGTGGTGTTACTTTTGATTTCGCGCAGATGAGTGTAACCTTGGTTTCTTCCCCTGGAGTTGTTGTTTTGATATAGATAGCAGCTGCCATTGCTATTTGAGATGCGTCGGAGAATCCGTGCAACTCCACAAGTGTTGAGCTTGTGAGTTGAATCCATCGTGGAATTGAGATTTCATCGACTTGAGTGAGCTCTTGTCTGAGCAACGTCCACTTGGTGTGTATCTGATCTGAAACTTGATCGTCCCAGCTGAGTTTCTCCAGCCATAATTCTTGTAATAATGATTTGGCCTTGATGATGAATGGTGAGAGAAACCCGAGTGGATCGTAGAGTTGTGCTGTTTCAGACAAGATGATTCTCTTTGTGAGCTTGGAACTTGAGCATGGAGGCTTTGCGTGGAACTTGAATACGTCTTCACGAGGTATCCATGACAGGCCGAGTAACTTGGTACTGCTATCTTCGAATGAGTGTGAGTTTGATGGTGAGTGGTGGTCGATATGCTCGATGAATTGCTCGGTGTTGCTGTGCCATTTTGCTAGAGGCAACCCGCCCGCCATGCAGAGCTGGGTGACTTGATTTGATATTTCGATGAGTGTGTCAAGCTGATCAGCTCCTCCAAATATGTCATCAACATATCTGCCTTTCATGAGTGGTTCAATTGCGAGCGGAAAGCGATGACCTTCGTCTTCAACTAGTTGAAGTAATGATCTGATTGCTAAGAATGGTGCTGAGCGAGTCCCATACGTCACTGTTGTTAGGTGATATGGCACCATATTGAGTTGGTCATCTCGCCATATGATTCGTTGCAAATCCCAATCGTCCGGGTGGACTTTGATTTGTCTGTACATCTTTGTGATGTCTGTTGAAAAGATGAGTTTGTGCTGTCGGATCCATAAGAGCACGTCTGAGATGTCACGTTGACATTTTGCTCCAACATGCTGGATGTCGTTGAGTGATACTTGCGACGTCGTTGGGCTGGATCCGTTGAAGACAACTCTCAACTTTGTTGTGATTCGATCTTCTTTCAGTACACCATGATGAGGAAGATAATATGGAGGATGAGCGTAAGTGTGTTCTGACAATTGATCTTCCGAGACCCTTAACCCTCCTGATGCTACTGCATCATGTGCCAAGGTCGTCTCGGTTTCACAATAGTCATGAACAGATTCGCTCATTTGAGTTGACTGGTGGTAGGATGGTACACGTATCATGTGACCACAATCTTCATACTCTTTCATGAATGAGTTGTATAAGTTGGTGTATGAATTATTTGTTGAGAGTTTCTTCATGAGTCGTTGTAGACATCGCTGAGCAGTGAGTTTTGAGTCTCCTAGACTCGATGGTGATGATTTGAGCGGGATTCGCACGATGTACCGTCCTTCTTCGTCTCGAGTGTGAGTCATTTGAAAATGCTTTTCACACGCTTCTTCGTCTGGGGTGAGCTTGTGATCTATTGTCGATGGTGTTTCTTCTTGAACCCAGAACTGCGTGAGAAGATCTTGAATTTCCTTATTTGATGATTCTACTGTGATGTGGTATGAGTTGCTTGGTGTTGAATAATTCTCTGGGACTGGACCAAGAATAATCCACCCAAAGATTGTTGATTGTGCAATCGGTAAGAAGTCCGAGTGTTTCTTGATGCCAGGCTGGATGATAAGCCCGTATGAATCAGCCCCGACGATGATATCTACTTGCCGTGGTGTTAAGAAGTCAGGGTCTGCCAATTGCAGTGATGAAATGTGTGGCCACTGCTGTGGTTGAGTGTGGACTGAAGGCAATGTACTCGTCAATTTATTGAGTATTTGAGCTGCGATGGTAACACCACGTGATGAATGAATTGATCGTAATGTTAATGTGGTGGTACCTCTGGTTTGTGTTGATCTCGTGTTTCCAATGCCAATGACTGGAATTGATGAGTGTTGACGAGTAAGCCCATGATCCGATACAAGTTGTTCTGAGACGAAGGTGAGCTCTGATCCTGGATCAATGAGTAATCTGACTTGGTGAGTGCCGAAAGATGTGATGAGTAATGCTTGACACGTTGCTAGTAGAACTGCTGTTCTACCGTGTGAGTTGATGAGTTGGCAAAATGGCACGTCAATTTCTCATTGACGTGAGCTGGTGCTTGGATGAGCTGTGGCAGGTGTAGCTGAGGTGCTTGGTTGATTTGACTTTGGTGTGGTTCTTGTGGTGGATGGCAAATGAATCATCGTGTGGTGTTTGGCACCGCACGTCTTGCAGTTGATGGTTGATTGGCACGAGTGGAGGTTGTGATGACCAAAGCAGTTGAAACACAGTCGGTGTTCAGTCACAACTTTGTGGCGATCTGCAGGTTGTAGCTCTCTGAATTTAGCACAGCTCACGATGTAATGCGAACCACCACAGTGATCGCATGGATACTGGTGTGTCCTCGGTTGAGTGGACGCATGGTGAGCCGGTCTTGCTGGCAGAAGTGCAGATTTTGTTGAGTGTTTTGAGATGTTGCTGGCTCTGTCAGCCGATTGATCAGGGTTGATTGGGATGACTTCTAAAGCCCTCGCTCTGGATTCGATGAATCCCATCAAATCTTCAAACGAGGTTGGCTGCTTGTGCGCACTCCGTTTGTATTCCCATGCTTCACGCATGGATGTATCGAGGCGTTGAGCAACTACGAAAATTAATACATAATTCCACGATTCTGTATCAATTCCGAGAACGTTGAGTGCGTTGATTATTTCCTTCGTTGAGCTAACTAATGTGTTGAGTGCGGCTGCAGATTTTGCCACTGGTCGAGTGTTACTAAGGAGTTTCTCAACATAAGACAGGATGAGTCTTTCCTTGTTGTTGAATCTGTCCTTGATTATTTGCCATGATGAATTGAACGAATCATTGTTGATCGGCACATTGGAGATCAGTTGAGCGGCTGATCCTTTAAGGCTGATCTTTAAATAGTGTAGTTTCTCTACATCACTGATTTGGTCATTGTCGACCACCATTGAGGCAAACAAGTCTCTAAATGCCGGCCATTTTGTAAAATCACCGTCAAATTCTCTGGTTGACTCTGTTGATCAGTTCTGCTTGATACGGTCTCTTGAGTTTTTGCGATTGCCTTCTTTCGCAGGATGATTGTGAGTGCCTTGAAGTAACTATCAAAGCCTCATTGGTACACCTTCTCTGTAACATACGGGTGAGTGAGAAAAGCACGTTTACATGTTTCTCCCATTTGATCATGCTCGTTACAAAAACAGTCCCAAGTGCGATTTAAAATCTCTAACTGGCCGTTGAGTTCTTCGGAAACGCTGCCTGGTGAGTTTTGCAGGTGATCGTGTAGCTGGTTGATCATTGCTATCCTCGCATGCTGTGATGCGACCTTATACTCCATGAGGTTAGCTTGATTGGTGTTTGGTGATGGTGATCTGGTGCGTGGTCTCTGTACCGTGGGTGGTACATTGAGTGTCTCGGTGACGCCTGTTGCTTCATCGATTGCTTCCACATCACCATCATGTGAGTCGCCTTCCTGCGAGGATTTGCTTTGGTCTGACTGCGCTTTCTTATCGTCAGCCATGATTTGAACTAGTTGAGCCTGTTGAATGGTTTACAAACAATGATTAGTGCACTTGGGTGAGTATTTTATTATTATTGAGCATTGTCTTGTATCGATGCATGCTGAGTTGTGCAATCTGTAGTGTATTACATGTGTTGATTGGTGATTTATGTGAGTATCGAGGCATAAAATTATATACTTGACCAGGATCCGGCTCGAAGGACCAAAAAATGTAATGTTAATGAGTGTGAGTAAATTATAAATGTTTGATAATGTTCCAACAAAAGTATTAAAAACCTTTAAGATAGACACTAACTGATGCGGCAAGGCACTATGAGATGAATTAACAAGTGCGCAGAGTAAGCGCCTATTGAGACTGAGTACAACATAATAAATAACAATGAATATAGTGCTCTGCACAGTGAAACTGTACTAATTGAATATTACTACGCTGTCGACGGATAGTAGGTCGATGCATTCGCACTTAGTAAGTCGAGTGACAGCTGCGAATGTTAATATGAAGGATCCTGGTGACAAGTATGCTAAATTGAATGCACTCAATATTTAACAAGAATAAATCAATATTTATTGAATCATTTAACAATATTTAAATAATAACTTGTGAGTAAAAAGAGTAATATACAATTGATTAGATCTGGCCTGTGTGTTGATGTACTGTTGGTGATTGGGTCTCAGGCCTGTGAGTTGCCTTGGTGATTCCGTGTGGTTGATCCTGATGATAAGGTCTGACTGTAGAGCTCGAAAAATGCCACACGGCAGTCTGATGAGGGTCCTGACGCCGATGATCGGTGCTGAGCAGAATGGCGTCTGTGCAGCCAACGCGCGAACCACGCCGTTGACGTTTATGTGATTGGCTCTGTGGTTCTGATGATCTGCTATGAGTTTCACTAACACTGAGTTTAAACACGGGTGATTTGAGCAAGAATGTATTCCACTACAGAAATGAATCCGCACTAGAGTGATTAGAACAAGAGAATATCTCCGTGAGCTTTACGCGGGAACGTGTATAGCGAGCGACTCGAGTGAGAACAATGGCCACATCCGTCGACCACGCGGCAGAGTATCAAGAAGACGGACGTGCGTCACAGCTTGCTTGTGATTTGCTGTCAGCGATGGAAGGCGAGACTTATGAGTGGTCTTGCCGATGGGGCCACGCTAACAGCGTTGGCCGCTTGAGTGAGCTTCGATCGAGGATGTGAGCAGATGGACAATATGCATGAGTGCGCGGTCGATAAATCGATATAGCATACCTGCGAGCTATACCATATGACGCGAGGCGTCAGATGATTGTGACTGTAGCGTGTGCATGAGTTGAGTGTGTCTGGTAAGCGTGAAAACTGAACAATGCGTAATTCGTTCATCATGAGCCTTGAGTATACTTGTATGCTTTTCAATACAATTGAGTTTTGCCGTATGATCAATATTGACAGTAGTTTGTTCGGCAATAAAGGCACTCAGATTTTTATTTAAGACAAGTAATAGATCTCTTTCTGACACATGGGGATTTAGATGTTGAGCTATAGGCAGTTGCGATGTAACAGTAGATTCGGCAGCTGACAAATCATGGTTTAATCGTGCACTCTGACATGACAGCTGCTGAGAGACAAGCGTACCGGTAGAGAAGGACATTGAAGGTAATACAAGTGTAGACGACGGCGACGAACGTGTTAAATTGGGCATTTTAAATAGATTTAAGATGCAACAAGCATTAGCCGATTTAAATGAAAGATATGCTCTGCGACAACTCGGGTGAAATGATTTGGAGCAAGCTGTGCACGAAACTTTATCATTAGCGATAACTTTTTTGCATTTATCGCACTTTAAATTTAAATTCGACATGCAGATAAATAAGATCAGCAATCACACGTCTAACAATCAGCAGTAATAAAATAAAATAATGTAACGCATGAAGTCAGAATAGTGAGATGTTTGTATACAATTTATCATACGTGTAGAAGAAAGAGCCCGAAAGATGTACACAATATTACAGAGTCAGTATGTCCATGCGACAGCGCAGAGCGAAATACCTGAGGTAAACACCACCACATAGACTCGGCGACAGTCCTACGAAGCGATGAAATGCGCATGCGTGCTGGGAGCAGATGGTAGAATGCTGTTGACGATAACAGCTTCTGTGATGTCAGTGGTGTAGCGGTGCGGTAATAAGTTCGAGCGATGACGACAAACTTGCGCGATAGATCATGTGCCGTGGGTTCAAGAGAAAAAGAGCAGATGCGCAGTGTACAAGACCTTGAGATCGGCTCGGCGAAAAATCAGTGTTCCCAGGAGAAATCGAAAAATCAATTAAACTTTTCATCGAATTTCTTCAGTGTACATTTGTTATTCCAGTGAATTTCTCAATGTGTTTGATGAAAAGCAAATTAGTGCGTGCTTACATCCTGAAATAAAACGCCCGACGGGCAGAATGGAGCAAAATCGTGCCAAAAAAGAAGGAGCGAAAAAATCAGACGTTGACGTATACTCACACAGAGAGAGAGAGAGAGAGGGAGAGAGAGAGAGATATTGATCTTTATTAGCTTTCACAGCTTCAAGACATAAAATAATTACATAAATGTAACTTAATAATAACTTACAACTAAGATATACCTTTACATTTCGTTTGAAATGCTCGAATCTCCCACTACGTTTTATATCTATTGTGACGTAGTCACAATCTGAAAAGGATAAAAGAAAAACAGAATAAAATTAAAAAAGAAAAAAAAACAAATCACTGCAAATAAAACCATTTATTTATGACATTTATTTATTTATTACACACACAGGAAAGCACAGATAGAAAATAGCACGAGTAGGAAGTAAGAAACACTAAATTTGCAGAGAAGCACAGGCGATCCCTCGAAACAGGCCGAATCCTGTCACATTCCTTCGCTGCCGAAAAACAGCGGGTCAGCGACCGGCTGGCCTCGCTCGGGCAGTGAGGGGATGTAGGGGCAGGATGGAGGGGCACCTGAAACAATAGAAATTACATAAGATATTAGTAGAAGAAGAGTTAAAATAAGAGAGTGGGAAAAGAGAGAAAGGTATATAAGCGAGCTTCAAACCAAGGAGGCTCTCTTATCAGTTCAAACCGCCAACCAAGCCAGAACTCGCTTGTGCGCAGCTATAGAAGTTTCTTTTTATAAATCCAAAAGATTTATATTAAATCTGAGAAGTTAACAGAAAAGGTTGTGAGTTAGTCCGACGAATTTATTAAAACATTGATAAATAGAAAAACACAGTGCAAGTGAGTAGAGGAGCGAATATAAAGATTAGGAGTGAACAGTATCTGACCGTGAGAATAGAACTGGAAATATTCTAGAAAGCCAGATTAAGAAGAGAAAGTTGGTGGCATTAAAATAAATAATTAGGGTCTAGTTTAGGAGAATTAAGAAAATATTGAATTAAATAGTATAAGAGAGTTTAGATAGAATAATTAGAAATAAGTCGGAATAGTTTATAAGAAGAATTGTTAACGCAGCGTATCGATAAGTTTGAAAGACTGGACTTGTAGCACCGAGAAGTTTAGAAATCAGAACTTGGAGACAGGTGAAAGGGGTGTAATACAAAACAAAAAAAAAAGAAATCAAGAATAACAAACAATTATTAGCGAGATTGCAACATAGAAGCAGGATCCAGTAGATGGAAAATTTGGAAAGCAATCACCGCATTAAGAAGCAAGAGTGCTTTCGAGTCAAAATTTGAAAGAAAGCTAGGAAAATTAATTAATGAATAGCATTAGGAGGGCATTAATAAGGCCGACTTATAGGAACTTAATTTAGAATTTTAGGACAATTAGAAAAATAATTAGGAGTGAAACAATTTCAAGAGTTCTGTCAAGCGCGTCGCATGAAAACGACACTACTCAACAGACATAAAAGAGAAGAGAAAGATAAATTAAAAGATCAACTCACCATGAGCGAAGAATAATTGGGACGTCCGGGTCCAGCACCGAAGATTTCTGGAGGAATCCGTCGACTAAAGGATAAAGAATTAGCAATCCTCAGGAATAGTGACACAGCAACTGTCATTATTTAACACAGAGAAAAATCACTCGCGAACCAAGAGCACGATTACTTAGGAAAGACACGTCCGAAACACACGGGAGCGGCACGGATATCACCACCAAAGACACCGAGCACGGAGCAACACCAAAAACAAAGTTTTTTGATGATTAAATAAAACAACGCGGACGCGGACATAGATTCAGCGTCCATACCGGCTGACCGACGCGCCAGCAACAACGCATTAAGCCCAGCAGACCGCACGTCAGCAGCCAGGCGGGAAGAAGATCAAGACGGCTGAGCTCGATACTGCGTGGTTGAGATATCCACCGCTCAGCGCAGAAGTCGGGAATCCGAGAACCTCACGGGTAAAGAAGAGCGTGAAACCAGCAGAGCAAATTAAACACTACTGATAGATTGTACGGTTGAAGGCGCCAAAAAGCCTCACAACACAGAAATTCTATGCTAGTTATTGAATAAATCCTAATGTCACCTCCTATAGAAGTCTGCAATTAATTATCTTCGTGTTCGAGCCCGAACTCTTCCCATCAGAAGAATAAAATTAATGTTAACATGAAAATATCGTTACACTATTGGTAAATTATTATATATCTTTATTCCTTCATAAAACATACTTTTTTGCGCATTACTTGTTCGACGAAATTGAATTGCAATATTCTCAGCTTTACGCGTTCGTCTTCCACTTATGTTCCTTACTATTTGTATTTTATTCCTAAAATAATCAGGTAACAGGCGTTTCACCATTTTAAAAATAAATATACACGTATTATAGTGTAGCCACTGTTTCACGGGCATGAATTGCAACGCTTGCAACATACACTCAACTTTGGTATCACGTCTACACTGCAATATGACCCGCATAGCCCAATTCTGCGCTACTTGCAGTTTATTTAGCTGCGTTTCACCCATACCAATTAATAAGGTCGCACAGTATTCAAAATGAGGTGCAATGATCGATTTATATACAATACACCTAGTATACGCTGATAAACTATTACTTATTCTATTCAAAAAACTCGTTTTTTTACCTATTCTTTTTAACATATAATCACAATGTTCTTCCAATCTTAATTTACTATCAATAATTACGCCGAGGTACTTTATTTTTTCTACTTGTTCTATTGGTGTTCCATCCATACACTTTACCGCAATGTTCGCCCTTAGTTCTTTTCTTACACTTCTCACGACCATATATTTTGTCTTACTCGCGCTTAACTTTAATCCGTTAGCATTTATCCATTCTCCAACTAAATTAAGCATCATATTCATCTTTTGTTCGACTTCTTCGCAACTTACGCCAGTTATATATAATATGGTATCATCGGCGAACATTTTTATACTACATCGTTCTGGACAACTTTTAACTACTAGTATATCATTTATGTATACAGTAAACAGTAAAGGCCCCAATACAAAACCCTGCGGGACTCCAGATCTAGTTTCAATTAGTCCGGATACTATGTCACCAAAACGCACTTGCTGCCTTCTATTATCTAAATATGATTGGATACATTCCAAAACATTTCCTTTTATTCCATACTGACATAATTTTTCTACTAATCTTTCTCTATTTACCGTCTCGAACGCTCGCTTCAGGTCCATAAATATTACTCCTCCCATTTCTCCCTCACTGATTATTAATTTCCATTCGTCCAAAATCGTCTGAATCGCAGTTTCACACGAGTGTTGTTTTCTAAAACCCGACTGATATTCTGTAATGATGTCATTACTTTCTAAATATATTTCCAATTGCTCTTTCACTACAAGTTTTAATACTTTTTCATATATTGGAAGAATATTAATTGGTCTGTATTCACTAGCAGTCGTAGGCTTGCCTACTCTTGGTATCGGTATAATCGTTGACTTTTCCAATATTTGGACACTGATCAGTTCTTAAAGAATCATTAATTATACCTACAAATTTATCTTTTATCACATGAAATATTGATTTCAGCAACTCACTCGATATTCCCTCCTCTGTTCCCTTTTTGTTGGGTAAACTCATAACAATTTTCTCTAAATATTTAGCTTCAATCATTTCAAAATTTTCTATAGTGTCTGTCATTTCTATAACGTAAATACTTCTTTTACCTGATTTTCTCCTATCTCTTTCTATAAAATTCACTATATAGTAAATACTTTGTATATAAAATAAATTAAACTCATCCGCTATATTGCATTCATTTATGTTATCTAGTATTTCAAAACCTATATTTTCTATAACATTTCATTCCATTGGTTCGCCTCTAATTACTTCTTTTAACGTTTTCCACATTGTCATCGGATCATTCTTGTTTTGATCTATCATACTTTCACTATATTCTTTCTTTTTATCTCTAATAAGCTTAACTACAGCACTTCTCTCATTCTTGAACTTTAACCAATCCTGTTCTGCGTTCGTATAAACTGCTTAATAATGAGCTTCATCCCTCATCTTCGCTGCTGATCTAATTTCATCGGAAAACCACTTTTTCCCATACCATACATTTGGAATTTTAAACATTTTTTTTGGAGCTACCATAGTTAATGTACCTACTATAATATTAATTAACTTTTCTGCTCCTCTGTTCACATTTAAACCATGTCCTTGTACTAAATTCATTTCTGACAATCGAAGGAATGTGTTTATATTAAATTTGCTATAATCTCTACCACTAAATACTCTGAATTTACTTTTCGATTTAATCGATTCTAATTCAACCTGTAGCCACGCATGATCGGTTATTTTAGGTTTATCAAATACTTTAACTTTTATCTCATTATTGGCAAAAACTAAGTCTATAATTGTTTGACTGTCTTTTGTACTCCTTGTCGGTTTGTCAACATACTGTTTCAGACCTAAACTTGACATTGTCGTTCGTAGCTTACTTGCATAGAAAGAATCTTTCATTAAATCTATATTAAAGTCGCTTACCATTATATTATACATTCTCTTTTCACTGTAAGTATTTTCACTATATCTTCTAAAAATTTTATGAAATCGCCGTCCGATGCACTCGGTGAGTGATATATTACCATAACCACTCCTTTATATACATTGTCTCTCACTCGTATTGCTGCACACCAACAGTTTGATATTACTTTCTTTATCAAAACTACCTCTTATTTAAAATCACTTCTTACGAGAACATACAGCATAACTCCTCCTGTGTTTCTATTTTTAGCGTCACATCGCACTACACTATATCCTGGCACATTTACATCACTATCCTCTATTTCCGGTATAAGTCTAGTTTCTGAAAGTGCCAAAAATGCAGGATTTACCTTCTCCATAATCTGATGTTGTGTCTCCTCCTTTTGTGCCAATAGGCTCTGAGCATTCGTACATAAGATTAATCCTACTTCTGTCAGTGATTGCTATTTAATATTTCCCACGCCAGTCTTCTTTTTCTCCTCTTCTAGTGCTCTCAAGTAAGTTGAGCATTCCCCATTCAAAGCATCATGTTCATCGCTTATCTTATCTCTTCTTTGTCTCCATACATTCGCTTGCGTTATGATTTCCTGCACACTTGTGGCATGTGTCCTCACGTGTGCAATTCTTGGCAATATGATACAAGCTCCGGCATTTAAAGCATCTTTTAACGCTGAAATAATTGAATACAATACACCTCTTCCATCCTATGTTTATTTTTTCTCTCTTCAATATGAATTCATGGGTTGCTTCATCTACTTCCAGTATCAAGGAACCATTTTCCTCTCCGCCTCTAGACTGCGTGTTTCCTCTTCTTTCTTCAACTATCTTCTTTATAATCCGTAAATGAAATTCCTCGTCGATTTTGTTTTGCTTTTTAATTACATCTATCAAGTTTTCTTCTTTCAACTTCATTTCTTCTTCATCAACATTTATAACTTTAATCTTTGGCTCAACTCCTTTCGGTTCCATTATATTGTAATCTTCTCCCAACTTGTCTTTCATTGTGGCTTTTAATTTTTCCATTTCACCTTCTTTGTTGCATCCAAGAATAACCGATCCGTTATTACCTTTCCTAGGTTTAGTTATTCCAACTGCCATATTTTTTACATCTATTTTTTCTTTCACCAATTTCTTGGAAGTTTCGCTCTCTTGTTGTCTCTTCGGTTTGACGATTATCACACTTTCCTTCTTCTTCTCCATTACCGCATCCGAGTAACTCCTTGCATTGCCTACTGATTCTCTAATTCTTCCTCGCACATTTGCTTTTAATTTCTCAAGTTCTTTTTTGATATTTTAAAGTTCACTTCGTACAATTTCCTCGATCATTGTCTTGATTTCGTTTTTACATGCTATTTCATCTTTTATTTCTTGTATTGTTTTTACCAACCAGTCGATTTTCATATCGGTACTCGACCTTCCCGGCATACTTGTTGCTGGTCCAGCAGAGCCTGTGAACCCCTTCCTCTCTCTACGACTTACTCCCGTTGTTGTTTTTTTCATTTCTTCTTTGTCAATCTCAATTTTTATCTCTTCGAAAAGGCCTTCGCATTTCACCAACTTCGGGTGAGTATTGTAAACTTTATGGTTAAATAAACACCCGGGATGGTAGAGGAATTTTTCACACTTTTTACAGTGAACGGCAGTTTTCTTTATTGTACTATCCCTAGCGGGTTGTGCGAACCAAAATTTGATTGGTAATTCTAAACTGGTAAAGTCGAAAAATTCGTCTCAAGTATTGACTGGTAACCAATTTTTCCAGTATAATAAGTAAAGTTCAGTAAAATCCAGTAAAATTGGAGCCGATTTTTTCGACTTTACCACTTTGCAAAATCGCATAACCCGCTAGGGATGGCACGCAGAGCACCTGTACTCTGGCCAATCAGAGTCAGACATGTCGATAATACCGACCAATTTTGCACATAATCGCACAATCGCTTACTTAGTTGCCTTTGTTTCCACCTTCTTCGCACGACGTTCACCTTACACGTCAGCGCTTATGGCTGACTGTCTTAATAGCACTAAAATTCCAGAATAAAAGATTTATCCTCACGTTCACAAACTAGCACATTTCAACTAGATAACACTTACAGTTACTGTGATAACTTTCATATTTATCCGTACTATATGTCCACTCGAAAACTATGATATCTGCGGAGCGATGATTGACACGTCTTTCTCCAAGCAAAGAGGGAGAGAGAGAGAAAAATGAGTTGTCACAGTTCTAAAACCGAAGCATCAGCAAAGGTCTACGACAGAAACGAGACGGAGCTCTCTTCTTTGCTTCATTAACACAGCAGTTTATGGAATACGTGCCGATCTCGATTAGCAGCGAAGCATCGGAGCTTGGTAAGTAAAAAATAATAAATAATTTGAAAATCGTGATTTAAAAGCATGTAATATTTATTTTTAATTATGAAAAATAATGTCTTGCAGATCAAGCAGCCCCTACATATAACTAGCCACCGAGGGCTCGTTATTCGTGTTATGGAGAGCGAGAGGAGGATACATACTGTTACGATCTGACGTAACCATCCTTCAATATCTTTCTTTCTTGTGAAGAAGATCACAAACCTACATTGTGGTCAGGTCCTATAGTTACCAGAGATTATACAGGTATAATGCCGGCGGGAGAGTTTCGACCTGCAGCCACACCGAGGCAGGGCAGTGGGAACACATGGTGCGCGCCAAGAGGGGACGGCCAGGTTCACCACTGTACCTAACAAAGAAAAACTAAGAGTTGGTAGGGCACTGCACCGCTCCAACGGTCAGTGCCTGAATCTCGTATCAAAAGTTTTCCTTCTATGGCCTGCAGATATCATTGGCGGCACGTATCACCGAAGTCTAATTGGTTCGTACCCACTTGCTCTGTTAGCGACTGTCGGGTGCTCGCGCCGTTCTCCCTGTCGTGTACTGTATCTGGGTCACGAAAGTAGACCAACTGCCCTAGCAACGTCTTCGTTGCTTTGGAAGTTCTTATATGCGACGACGAATGTTGCAGTGAACGAAAGATTGATATTTATGTTACAAGAAGACATCTGTCTTATTAATTGTATTGATGGAAAATTGGGATTTGTTTTTGACTTCAGAACACAAAAAGTCCAAAAGGTAGCTCTTAAGAATTTCTGAATAGACAAATAACAATTGAAACACAATTGTAGCAGAGATTTGGGCTCGATTTCTCCTACTGTTCGGTTCAGGTGATATTTCACTGATTTGACTGCTGCTTCCCATTTTCCTCCCATATGTGGAGCTGCTGGTAGGTTGAACTTCTACGTAGTTCCGTCGCTGGTGAGTGAGCAATGCAGTGAGAGTGATTCTGTTGTACCTTCAGTGAAGAGTTTGGTGAGTGTGGCATCTGCTCCTATGAAGTTTGTGCCGCAATCACTATAGAGAGTGTTGCAGATGCCTCTGCGTCCAGTGAACTGTCTGAATGCAGCGATGAATGAGTCAGTTGGGTAGTCACTCACGGCCTCCAGATGCAAGGCCGAGATGACGAAGCACACGAAAATGCACAGTCATCCTTTATATTGTTTGGCGCCTCTACCTTTCCAGGTTTTGATGGTCAGCGGACCAGCGTAGTCCACGCCTGAGTAGTAGAATGGTCGTGCTGGTGTTACTCTCTTGGTTGGTAATTGACCCATGAGTTGTTGTGCTCTAACGCCACGTTGTCGAGCACATTTCATGCAGCTGAGTATGTGCGACCGTACTGGAGCTCTACCACCAATAATCCAGTACGATTGCCTTGTGTAGTTCAGGGTGAGTTGAGTGCCTCCATGCATGGTTTTGTGATGTGCATCTGCTATGATGAGTGTGGTGAAGTGAGAATGTCGTGGGAGTATTGCTGGGTGAATTGCCTCAAGTTCCAGTTGTGAGTTGGTCAATCTTCCTCCAACCCGAATGATGCCTTGAGTGTCGATATAGGCAGTCAGGCGATTGAAGGGATGAGCTGTTGGTAGTTGAGCTATGGTGATCAATTTGAGCTCTGTTGAGAAATATGCTGCTTGAGCTGCTTTGATCCAAAATACTCTTGCTCTCTCAATATCTTGTGGTGAGAGAGGGTTAAAGAGTGTTGAGTTTGGCAATTTCTTGATGAGTTGACTTACTCGAAAGCATATTGCGGTTACTCTGAGTAGTCTAGTGAGAGAAGAGTGTCTGTATACCATCTTCCAATGATATACGGCTTGAGTTGTTGCCACTGTGAGTGCGAGCCCCGGTCGCTCTTTCTGATGAGTCTGTGAGTCTTGTTGATAGTATTGAGTTGGCCATGAATATTGATCGCCTGTGAGCCACTGTGGTCCTGTTCACCACAGGAGGTGCTTCTGGAGCTGGGAGATGCTGATGCCCCTTGAAGCACAATCGGCTGGATTGTCTTTGCCACGAACGAATCTCCATACGCTGTTTGGAGTTAGTTCTTGAATTGCTGACACTCGGTTCCTGACAAAGACCTTCCACCGTGATGGGTGTGAGTTAATCCAGGTGAGCGTTACTGAGGAATCAGTCCACAGGAACGTTTGAGTGTTGGTGAGTTCCAAGGTTGTTTGCACATACTTCATGAGCTTAGCTAAGATCAGTGCTGCTGTGAGCTCGAGTCGAGGGATGGAGAGTCGCTTGAGTGATGTTACTTTCGATTTCGCACAGATGAGTGTAACCTTGGTTTCTTCCCCTGGAGTTGTTGTTTTGATATAGATAGTAGCTGCCATTGCTATTTGAGATGCGTCGGAGAATCCGTGCAAATCCATAAGTGTTGAGCTTGTGAGTTGAATCCATCGTGGAATTGAGATTTGATCGAATTGAGTGAGCTCTTGTCTGAGCAACGTCCACTTGGTGTGTATCTGATTTGAAACTTGATCGTCCCAGCTGAGTTTCTCCAGCCATAATTCTTGTAATAATGATTTGTCCTTGATGATGAATGGTGAGAGAAACCCGAGTGGATAGTAGAGTTGTGCTGTTTCAGACAAGATGATTCTCTTTGTGAGCTTGGAACTTGAGCATGGAGGCTTTGCGTGGAACTTGAATACGTCTTCACGAGGTATCCATGACAGGCCGAGTAACTTGGTGCTGCTATCTTCGAACGAGTGTGAGTTTGATGGTGAGTGGTTGTCGATATGCTCGATGAATTGCTCGGTGCTGCTGTGCAATTTTGCTAGAGGCAACCCGCCCGCCATGCAGAGCTGGTTGACTTGATTTGACATTTTGATGAGTGTGTCAAGCTGATCAGCTCCTCTAAATATGTCGTCAACATATCTGCCTTTCATGAGTAGTTCGATTGCGAGCGGGAAGCGATGACCTTCGTCTTCAACTAGTTGAAGCAATGCTCTGATTGCTAAAAATGGTGCTGAGCGAGTTCCATACGTAACTGTTGTTAGGTGATATGGCACCATATTGAGTTGGTCATCTCGCCATATGATTCGTTGCAAATCCCAATCGTCCGGATGGACTTTGATTTGTCTGTACATCTTTGTGATGTCTGTTGAAAAGATGAGTTTGTGCTGTCGGATCCATATGAGCACGTCTGAGATGTCACGTTGACATTTTACTCCAACATGCTGGATGTCGTTGAGTGATACTTGCGACGTCGTTGGGCTGGATCCATTGAAGACAACTCTCAACTTTGTTGTGATTCGATCTTCTTTCAGTACACCATGATGAGGAAGATAATATGGAGGATGAGCATGAGTTTATTCTGACAATCGATCTTCCGAGACCCTCAACCTTCCTGATGCTACAGCATCATGTGCCAACGTCGTCTCGGTTTCACTATAGTCATGAACAGATTCGCTCATTTGAGTTGACTGATGGCAGGATGGTACACGTATAATGTGACCACACTCTTCATACTCTTGAATGAATGAGTTGTATAAATTGGTGTATGAGTTATTTGTTGAGAGTTTCTTCATGAGTCGTTGTAGACATCGTTGAGCAGTGAATTTTGAGTCTCCTAGATTCGATGGTGATGATTTGAGCGGGATTCGCACGATGTATCGTCCTACTTCGTCTCGAGTGTGAGTCGTTTGAAAATGCTTTTCACACGGTTCTTCGTCTGGGGTGAGCTTGTGATCTGTAATCGATGGTGTTTCTTCTTGAACCCAGAACTGCGTGAGAAGATCTTGAATTTTCTTGTTTGATGATTCTACTGCTATGTGGTATGAGTTGCTTGGTGTTGAATAATTCTCTGGGACTGGACCATGAATAATCCACCCAAAGATTGTTGATTGTGCAATCGGTAAGACGTCTGAGTGTTTCTTGATGCCAGGCTGGATGATTAGTCCATACGAATCAGCCCCGATGATGATATATACTGGTCGTGGTATTAAGAAGACAGGGTCTGCCAATTGCAGTGATGTGATGTGTGGCTACTCCTGTGGTTGTGTGTGTACTGAAGGCAATGTACTTGTCAACTTAGTGAGTATGTGAGCTGCGATGGTAACACCTTGTGATGAATGGATTGATCGTAATGTTAATGTGGTGGTACCTCTTGTTTGCGTTGATCTCGTGTTTCCAATGCCAATGACTGGAATTGATGAGTGTTGACGAGTAAGCCCATGATCTGATACGAGGTGTTCTGAGGCGAAGGTGAGCTCTGATCCTGGATCAATGAGTAATCTGACTTGGTAAGTGCCGAAAGATGTGACGAGGAATGCTTGACACGTTGCTAGTAGAACTGCTGTTCTACCGTGGGAGTTGATGAGTTGGTAAAATGGCACGTCAATTTCTCATTGACGTGAGCTGGTGCTTGGATGAGCTGTGGCAGGTATAGCTGATGTGCCTGGTTGATTTGACTTTGGTGTAGTTCGTGCTGTGGATGGCAAATGAATCATCGTGTGGTGTTCTGCACCGCACGTTTTGCAGTTGACGGTTGATTGGCATGAGTGGAGGTTGTGATGACCAAAGCAATTGAAGCACAGTCGGTGTTCAGTCACAACTTTGTGGCGATCTGCAGGTTAAAGATCTCTGAACTTGGTGCAGCTCAGAATATAATGCGAACCACCACAGTGGCCGCATGGATATTGGCGTGGCCTCGGTTGAGTAGACGCATGGTAAGCCGTTGTTGCTGGCAGAGGTGTTGAACGTGGCGGTTGTCTGGATGATGTGGTGCTGGCCCTGTCAGCTGATTGATCTGGGTTGATCGGAATGACTTCTAGGGCTCTCGCTCTAGATTCGATGAATCCCATCAAGTCTTGGAATGATGTTGGTTGTCTGTGAGCGCTTCTCTTGTACTCCCATGCTTCACGCATGGACATGTCGAGGCGCTGAGCTACTACGAATATTAGTACGTAGTTCCATGATTCGGTGTCAACTCCGAGAACATTTGGCGCGTTGATTATTTCTTTGGTTGAACTGATCAACGTGTTGAGTGTTGCTGCCGTTTTCGCCACTGGTCGAGTGTTGCTAAGGAGTTTCTCAACATAAGACAGGATGAGTCTTTCCTCGTTGTTAAATTTGTCTTTGATTATTTGCCATGATGAGTTGAATGAATCATTGTTGATCGGCACATTGGAGATCAGTTGAGCGGCAGATCCTTTGAGGCTGATCTTTAAATAGTGAAGTTTCTCTACATCACTGATTTATTCATTGCCGACCACCATTGAGGCAAACAAGTCTCTAAATGCCGGCCACTTTGTAAAGTCGCCGTCAAATTCCGGCAACGTTATTTTCGGCAATGTTGATCTGTGCTGACTTGGTTGACTTTGTTGATCAGCTCTGTTTGATGTGGTCTCTTGAGTTTTTGCGATTGCCTTCTCTCGCAGGATGATTGTGAGTGCCTTGAAATAACTGTCAAAGCCTGATTCGTACACCTTATCTGTAACATAAGGGTGAGTGAGAAAAGCACGTTTACATGTTTCTCCCATTTGATTATGTTCATTACAAAAACACTCCCAAGTGCGATTTCAAATCTCTAAATGGCCGTTGAGTTCTTCGAAAACGCAGCCTGGTGAGTTTTGCAGGTGATCGTGTAGCTGATTGATCATTTCTATCCTCGCATGCTGTGATGCGACCTTATAGTCCATGAGGTTAGCTTTATTGGTGCTTAGTGATGGCGTTCTTGAACGTAGTCTTTGTACCACGGTTGGTACATTGAGTGTGTCAATAACGTCTGTTGCACCATCGGTTACTTCCACATTACCATCATGTGAGTCGCCTTCCTGCGAGGATTCGCTTTGGTCTGACAGCGCTTCCTTATCGTCAGCCATGATTTGAACTGGTTGAGCCTGTTGAATGGTTTACAATAAATGATTAACACACTTGGGTGAGTACTTTATTATTGTTGAGCATTGTCTCGTATCGATGCATGCTGAGTTGCGCAATCTGTAGTGTATTACATGTGCTGATTGGTGATTTGTGTGAGTATCGAGGCATAAATTTATACTTGACCAGGATCCGGCTCGAAGGACCAAAAAATGTATGATAATGAGTGTAAGTGAGTTTGATGTATTGATAATGGTTCACATAAAATTAATCAGAACTCTAACAACTGAACACTATCTGATGCGACAGAGCACTATAAGAGAAATTGATAAGTGCGCAGAGTGAGCACCTAGCCAGCCTGAGTAACACATAATAAATGGCAATGAATGTAGGGCTCTGTGCAGTGAACGTGTATCGTTTGAGTATGTTCAATCTGTCGACCGATAGCAGGTCGATGCATTCGCACGTAGCATGTCAAGTGACAGCTGCGAAGAGTAAGGTTAAGAATCCTGGTGACAAGTATAAATAATGAAATGCACTCAGTATGTAACAATAATATATTCAATGTTTATTTAATTAATTAACACTGATTGCATAAAATACCTGGTGGATACACAAGAAATGTAATTTGATTTGTTCTGGCCTGTGTGTTGATGTACTGGCGGTGAGTAGGTTCTCAGGCCTCTGAGTTGACTTGTTGATTCCGTGTGGTTGATCCTGGTGATAAGGTCTGATTGTAGAGCTCTAGTAAAGCCACACGGCAGGCTGGTGAGTGTTCTGACGCCAATGAACGGTGCGAGGCAGAATGGCGTCTCTGCTGCCAACGAACGAACCACGCCGTTGACGTTTATGTGAGTGCTGCACTAGTCCTGTTGGTTTGCTGTGATTTGTACTGACACTGATTTGACCAAGGGTGATTTGACACACGGGTGATTTGACCAAGAATGTAATACACTATAATACTGAATGCACACTAAAGTGAGTGGAACGACTGAATATCTCTGTGAGTTTACGCGGGAACGTGTAGCGCAAGCGACTCTAGTGAGAACAATGGCCACATCCGTTGATCACGAGGCAGAGTATCAAGAGGGCGGACGTGCGTCACAGCTTGGTTGGGTTGTGATTTGCCGCCAGCGATGGAAAGTTAGCCTTGTGAGTGATCTTGCCGCTAGAGCCACGCTAGCAGCGTTGGCCGCTTGAGTGAGCTTCGATCGAGGATGTGAGCTGATGGACAATGTGCTTCAGTGCGCGGTCGATAAATCAATATAGCATACCTGCGAGCTATACCATATGACGCGAGGCGTCAGATGATTGTGAGTGTAGCGTGTGCATGAGTTGAGTGTGTGCTTGGTAGATGCGAAAACTGAACACCTCGAAATAATACATACTTATAAAACACATACTTTGCGGTCCACTGTAAATCTAAGCAGCCATTTGATATACAATAATTTAGACTCACGACCAATTTTAACCTAAAATGATCATAAGAATTTAGAAAAGAAATGCCTACCTGAAAGGATACAAGAAATAACTGCAATTATGAAAATTAAACATTAATTAAAAATTGAAAAGCCATTACATTGTTTAACTAAACAGTAAGCATCGTGAAAGGATACAAAAACAATTAACGTTTAGTTACTGTGGTAGATATATATACCCCTTCACGCTATCCTCTATTAAGAATCAAAATAAATTTAACATTGTCAAAGAACTACATTCGGTATTAGTCATAAAAGGGACAGCAGCAGCGCCTCGGATCTACAGCGCAGCGTGACCCGAACCCCTCGACACCTCGCTTCTCGACCAAGGCGTTTTTCGCTCTCTCCCTCTCTATCTCGGCGCGTGCCACCGAGGCAAGGAGTAATCCCTCGAAAGACTTTATAAATAGAAATATTAATTCATACATGTCGAATGCATTTCTTTAAAAATGAATAAGTTATTATTCATAAAACGACTTTAACAATCGAGTAAAAACTTATCACACCGATATCTCAACTTGTTACCAACGATATCCAATTTAAAAGACTTGAGGAAAACTATCGGGAAATACTCAGTCAATAAGGCCTTTTTTGACATTAACTAATAAGCATTTTAATGAATTCCAAATATAAACCCTAATTAAAATAATAAGTCGTAGTCTATAACGGAAAAAGAAAAAGAAAGAAAGATAATACTAAAGAAAAGTATATTGGCTGTACCGGCGTCCGGGTCGTTTTTATTCCACACTGTCTATCGCGACAACGTGTCATCGAAACAGGGAATGATTCCTCGCGACAGCGTGTCACCGAAGCAAGGAACGGTCCCTCGCTACAACGTGTCGTCGTAGCGAGGAATGGTTCCTCACAACGCGTGTCTTCGGGGCAGGGAATGGTTCCTCGCGACATTCGTTACCGCAGTTCGGATTAGGAGTTGAACGAGACCGGGTTCAGATGAGAATTACAGCATGAATCACCAAAGGCTCGGTGGATCTACTTAAAAGTCTGAGCCTTTTTCGAAGTAGCTTAATTTTACCTGGGATGTGTCAGCTCACCCCAAGCAACTCGGAACGAGAATCGAACGAGGGCATGTCTAGAAGGAAAATTAGTTATCGCGATGAGCCCCAAAGTCCGAGCGCTATTATAATTCTAAGAATCCTCCGCATAGAAAATTAGACCATTCAGGACCTATATAAGGACAGGAAAATACTCGAAAAGGGACACAGATCATCAGAAGCTTCTAGGTCTAGCCCGGCGACGAACAGCACAACACTGCGTAAGTAGAAGAGTCCCTTTATAGAAAGACAGACAGGGGCGTAATCGGTAAATTAGATCGGTTATCAATCGTCGATATGTAGCCGACCATTGGTAGAGCAAATTTGGGACTTACGGAAGATAAGTAGATTGGGTCTGACGGTAATTAATATTGTGTACCCCCATCAACCGGTTAAACATGCCCCGTCGTCGATAACCAAGCCCCCCTCCATAGCTTTTTAAAAATTTTTGTTAATTAAAAAATTTATTAAATAAAACTACTATTTATACCAACGGTAAGTGAAAACGCTCGTTACTTTCAGCTTCATAGAAACTATTTTATTTTAACATTCTCGTATAACAAACTTGCATTATTCTTGTTTACCTGTAATTTTCAATGACATCCGGTGCAGTTACGGCGAGCTGGTGCTGGACCGTCAATATGTGTTTTCGTATCCGATTTGTTGTATAGCACGGCAGGTACGAGGAGACCTCATGGTCAACCTTCAGATGCTCCGGTAGTTTGTCATACAGAATTTCTATTTTTCCTCCCCAATGTTTCAACAGCAGCGGTTTCGGTATGTACGCGAGCTTCGCTTTGGTTAAATCCCGGGGATCCTTGCAGCAGTCGATCACCAGTATACTGTCAATAGTATTCATTATGGTTGGAAAGATAGGCAAAGATACTTTCACCACGACGTTTCTTTTTCAACTAACTTTGTTCACAGCTGTTACGATTAGATATATACATCTGGCGTCTCTTTGATACCTGTCCTAGCTGAATATGAAAATGTGTATGGTGGGGGAACTTTCGAATAATAATAAAACAGGAAATTTATAGTTTCGAATTTATTCATAGTAATTCACAAGTAGCATCCAAATCGGTCTGTACAAGTTTGTATACATGTGTTTTTATTACAACCGTAGCCCTTTATATTATTGTGTTTAACATTTTTCACACGTTTCTTTCTGCGCTTTGTATATTTTACCCGTTTGTATGTAGTATTGTGCGGCTATGCGATCTTTTTTCACTCTATTTGTCGTTAAATTTTTATGAAAATTATCCAGAGTATAACCACGAGCCATAAAATCAAGAAACATAATATAGTATTCACCGCATACTTTAGACTTGAGTGATTGAAAGGGCTGCGTGTTCCACTTGTAGCTTCGACAGTTTCTGCGTAGACGGTTATGGTATTGGTTAATGAGTGGGGACAATCCATAACTATCGAAAAAGATTCCATGTCCATTTTTATCAACGTAAGTGTCGCCCAGGTAGATTATGCTCGTTTGTGTTTAGAACCAATGCTGCGGGTCTAGACCAGCGACTCGGGATGCGATCGGCCGGAAATACTCCTTTCGTCTGAGCAGATATTCGTTATAGAGCGTCTAATATCTGTAGGCTGTTCATACTGTTTACACAACTGCTGGTGACGCTTAGAGTGTGATTGGCGTTGCCTCTGTTGTTGATAATGATGGTTGCGCGGTGGTTGCTTTGGCTGGTGTTTATGCGTGTTACGCAGGGGGTGATGGTGGTTGTTTAGCACTCGGTGAGACCACTTGTTTTTCTCTGCCATCGAAAAGTACACTTATTTCATCGTTAGCCGGTACAGTTCCTCCCTGCAGCGACGACTTATCACTGTTGCACGATAGTGTAATATCGTTGAATATATACTCTACGCTTTGTGATTTATCGAGAGTATTTTCCTTATTTGATGCTTCGTTGTTCGGTTGGCTTTCTTGATTTTTAATAGGTGTTGATTTATCGATAGGTTGTGAATAAATGTGACTAACCGCGTCGAGCTCCTTAAACAGGAGCCACCAGCGTATTTTTAGATGCACGATATTTAGAGCACACTTTACATCGTCTTCTCTCGAAATACCATGATGAATACAGTAAACGTTGTTGACGGGCATATTTTTTAACGATGGACCCTCGTATTCATCCAGATTGATGATTTCGCGCCCCAGAACGTCGCGTTAAAGCTCAGCTTTCTGCAAGCCTCTTGTGTAAATACGCAAAGTATAACGACACAGTAAGCGTAGATTGGTGTAGATTTTTTTCAACGGTGTATCACCGTCAAGCCATTTCAATCCATGATGAAAACACGTTAGTTTATTGTTGCTCGTACGTACACTTTTCGTAGTTCACCAAAGTCATATGGTGGTTCGACAAGCCAATGACCATAATATTCTTCTTGAAGAGTCGTCACAGCTATCTCCTTTGGTATAAAACGGTTGTTTGCATCGTAGAGTGCTTGAATATCCATTGTAACGTCCATTATGAGGGTTTGATGTAGACTGATACCAGGTGTGGTTGCGTAGACGAGTTTAAATATTACAGCGTCGAGTGTGGCGCCCTCTCACGCACTAAAATCTGTAATGACCTGATGTATGGAATCTATCTCTATTACATTATCATACTCGGCGTATACCACACAATTTAATGTAGATGTCAGAGGCACTGCAAACCGTACTTCGATCCTTTCACTGCCGCGTTTTACAAGATTCCAGTGACCGAAGCAACTTGCTGATAAGTCGGGTGTCAAATCAAAGACATACAGAAAGTATGTCTTTGGGATAGTCGCCCCTGGTAATATCTAGGCCCTCATTCTGAAAGTGTATACCTGATCGCTAAAGAGCGTGTGATAACTATCTATCCAGTTTTCGTTACCATCAAACACCGGTTGAAGAGGCTTGCTCGGTATTTGTTGACCATCGACATACAGAGAGAAGAAATTTGTCGAATGATTATTAAAGTTAAACGGATTTAACGTTGTACTGCTATTGAATGCTCGGTTATTCACAAACCCAAGAATTATTCGTTTAGGCAATTGACCTAGAATAACGTTATCCAGAGTATCGCCAATGCTATGCATCGTAAAAGCTTTAACCTCAACCCTTGTTATAGGATACTTGGCGGTTGTTTTTGCAAGAATTTTACTATATCATACGCGTGCTGCCTATAGCGTTATATCCTGAACCATTCATGAGAAGCGCGATTTTTTCATTGGCTTTTCGTTGTAATTTATCTCCAGATTCGGCTGCACGTCGACGCAACGACTCCTTAAATGGCATTTTGTGACCGCTGACATCCTCGATAACGTGTAAACCCGTGCGAATGGCTTCTTTTCCCATAGCTTTAGCATCTCTGGTGAGCAGTGGTAAAACACTCCGAAATAGACCACCGAGGAAACTACCGATACCGTGACCGCGCTGATGCGTCGAACCTGCAAACACGTTACCTATATAACCGTTTCCACTCCCTATTTGATTCTCATATTACGTCGTATAATGAGCACACATATTGTCTAATTGAGTCGTTTGAAATGAAGTGTGAGCGGTAACGTTCCATACTCGAATGCAATAGAATTATCCAGATGATCTCTTATATCCACCTCGATCGTTCTGAAGCAATTGTTGAGTAAACCTATGTAATTTGACGATGATAAACATTTTACTTGCGTTGTACCATACCTGTAGTTTTTTGTATTTAAATTTACAATCCTGAGTAGCGCTGTCTGTGTATCACTTACCATATACGGTATATAAATATGGTATAGGTGTAGACAAAAAGCTGTTCGGGTAGAGCCCTATTTATATAGACTCGTCCTATGCGTGGAACGCCTCGCATAAGCTGCTGGTAAAGACCCCCGGGGGTTTCTCGGTCAAGCAGCAGTTCTTCGTGTTTCTCGAAACCGTATACGTGCTATTTTACTACTCATTCGTAATATCCCAGGGTAGCCTAGCGGTTCAGGACACGACTCTGTTACCTCAGCCTCGAAAGCATCGTACCCTTTGGCCCTTTCAACATTTATAATTTTTATGCCTGCTTCTCGCAGCCCCGGTAAATCATTGATATTTTCCACAATTTCGTCATGATTCTTGAACAAACCTCGAGGTATTCGGTTTGTAGTAACTTCTTTATTCTCACAAACCACCTAACCGATTATCGTATCTGCTTCTTGTAAATGCGTCATTGTACAGGGTATATGAATTTCCGATAAGCCCACAACCCAACGAACCTTTAACGATATCTCACGTGGCAATTGAGTTATAAAATGTGTTGTTGTATTTTCGGGAAAATACTTCATACTGCTGTTGCTCGGTAGAACAAGAAAAAAATTATCCGCGTCATGCATTTTGGATAAAATTTCGTTTATTCGAGACCGTGAAAGCTTGACACTAGTATCCACGAGTTAAATTTTGCCGGATATCCCACCCAACTCACGAAAATTTGTTTTTTCGCACCGTGTACTTTTGTCCGTAAAACTGTGATTAATTTTGAATTCTTTATTCTTCTCCACACGCTTCTCATGAACACTCGTCAATTCTTGGGAGTAAAAGAAACCATCGATAGTTTTATCTTCGAGATCGCACAACACATACACATACAATCCCTGCCTATGTAAAACTTTTTTGGTACGGAAAATTTCTTCACTCCAATTTTTCTCGTAACCTTTTTCGAAGGTGCCTTTAGTTCTACTGATTCGATCGTAATCGCCAAGTTTGTATTTATATGTTGTGAAACGTCTCGTTTCACGTCACTTTATAGCACTAATTGTCATATTGCGCACCACTGTATCGGCATTATATAGCGTTACGGCGGCCGGCTGCATTTTAAATTTAATTATAATTTATTTAATTATTATTATTTATTCAATTAATTATTATAATTATAATACATTTTTTTCAAATCGATGAGTATTACGATGTGTTAAGTAACGCCACATCAGTAGTATGTGTACACCTTTGCTTCATCCCATTCCTATCCCCACTCCTTCCCCCACCACGCGGCTACCCCCACCACCTCACTTTTCCACCGCCGCGCTACCCACTCTGCTTGACCAGTGTCGGTAACGTGGAGATGGTAAAGTGAGGTGGTGTGGGTACCTTGGTGAACAAGGAAGAGTAGAGATAAGAGCAGGATGGAGCAAAGGTGTACACATACTTGGAAAAATGAATAAAATTATGTACTCACCACCACCGCAGCTGTTGTAGGCATCTACCCTCCTGCCAAAGCGATTTTAAACTCCTGTCTCTCGAATGTACTCTCTCACACACGCACACACACACATACACATGCACAGCGTCTTTAGTTCATTACTATGTCCTCGTCAAAGCCCTCGTCCACGGCATCGATATCGTAGCCGATATCTAACTCATCACCGACGGCTTCTATAATAAACACCGCCTCATCCACGCGTTCACCGTTCGATAATCGAACCCGCGGAACGCTATCGCCGGCAAGAGGTCGCATCACGACAGCGATCAAGTCATCTCCACCGCACGGTTCTTCGACGAGCTGCTCAATACCTGCAACATCCACGCGTTCGAGTCCGTATATGGAAAACTCCATGACAAGAACCGGCAGCATACTTGCTAGAGGCTCCGGATGAAATAGGTGAGACCAGTCGATGTAAATAGTTTCGCCGAAATCGACTAGCAACACCTCGCAGTACCCATCAAAGTTCGGGTAAACCACTTCGCCACGGACAACGCTATTGAAACGAGGCACAATACAGGACATGCCGATATGCAACTCCCCAAGTTCAATGGGTCTTCCACGACGTTCCACTAAATACACACTACGTAGGAGCTCTTCCAGCTCGTCGTATGCATCGCACATTTCCTGCGTACGCAGAAACACACTCATCACACTCTCGACAAACATTAATCGGCATCAAAACGAATCGCTTAAAATCTCCTTGCCGTATCGTGGATACATATTGCTTTTTATTCTTTGCAAGTAGGATGCCAAATACAGACTAAATGCTCGAGATGCTACTAGAGAGTATCACGGGCATAAAGATAACAGCCTCCTATGAATCATAACTAGGTATCCATCACTTTGAATGCAACGAAAGAGGTTTTCGAGCATGCATAGCCCTGCGCTATGCTCCTCGCAAAGCGCTTGCTCTGCAGTGAAAGATATAGAATATGATCCCTCACAGAGAGAGAGAGAAAGACTTCAATTATAATTCTCTAATTATTATGCTATAAAAATAAGAGACACAGTAAGATCAGATATTTTTAAATTAACCAATATTTTATGGAAAGCACTTTACACATTTACCGTCGTATGCAACAGCCCTGCAAACACGGTAATCCACGCTCGGAGATTCCTTCACCGTTAATTTTATTTTTATCGCTATATGGAATTAATTTGTATTATCACTCGTAATATTGCTTTTGAATTATTTTTCGCTGTGGACGTTATCATCATAGCGTACTTCTGAAAAAAGAACGAAACAACTATTTAATTGAGCGCACTGATCAATAAAAAACATCGTGTACAGAATAATCGATATTGTCTTACCTGATATGCCACGCCTCATTATACAAAGTTGGCAGCGTTGATCATCTTCTGCCACCGACGACAACTGTGGATGAGGATGTCGGGTGGCACTTTTCTTTCCCGAAGTTAGCTCTATCTGTACAGTATACGTATCTTCCTCTCGCTCTCCATGACACGAATAACGAACCCTCGGTGTCGGCTCATATGCAGGGGCTGCTCGCTCTGCAAAACATTATTTTTTTAATTGAAAATAAATATCACATGATTTAAAATTACGATTTAAAAATTATTTTATATTTTTTACTTACCAAGCTCTGCTGCTTTGCTGCTAATCGACATTGGCACGTATTCCATGATCTGCTGTGTTA